>JAVYIG010007474.1:0-101598 GCA_035222895.1 Strongylocentrotus droebachiensis
CAGAGTCAGAGCTCTAGGAAGAACAGAGCCATTTTAATAATGGCTCTGAATAGAGCTTTCCAGCCGTTTTTTTAATTCTTGATTTGTATTATTTGTAAATTGTATTCTTGTATGTATAGAAATTTTTATACGGAGAATAAAACCACACCAAACCAAGAGCACGTATATTTGGAGGGGAATGGTAAATTATTTAGAGTTACCACTTATGCGTGATGTTTAGTAATGTTTGAAAGGTCCGTATAAATATCATTTCAATCATTTGATTGACAAATGTATTTGAAATTAATAGTTTAAAAGATATTGACAATATATGATAATAGGATGCAAAACGAGGTAAATTACATTACGCAATATACTGGCTCAATACTCAATCATTTGTCATGATCTTCTGTATTTCTTTGAATTTTGATACTCGTGGATATTATAGTAAGAGGAATGTTAGCGAAATTAATTATATTTTTCCAAAAAATCTATTTCTCAAGTATGCACCTTTATTATTTTTGAAAATGCAGTGTGTTCTTACGGAATTTTGAAAAAATAACAAATGTGCATGCTTGGGGTATAGGTATTATGGAAAACTTCTATAACATCATCAACGTGAACACATAAACCTTCAAGGAAATCTCACCCACGCTTATCTATGAATGTTTGTCCCATTATAAACCAAGCATTTTGAATGTCTACAGGAATTGCCGTAGGAAACCAGAATCTCTCCTGATCATTCTTAGTATTTTGAAAATTAAGTCAAATTAAGTTAGATGCTATGATGGAAACCTTTCTCCATACTACTAATAGTTTAAAAATTGTCTAAATACATGTACTATTTTGTCATTATTTCAAATAACAAAAATGTCTGAAATCCATGAAAAATGAGTGTTTTCATTTTGGGTTTCTTCCTCTTTTTTATGGGGGGGGGGGGGTTGTTCCCTTGTTCCCTTGATGATAACGGTCACTTGCTTACTTCGCAGACCACGATAATCACGATAATGCAGAATCAGAGAATTGAGGTAATTTTGATTAGAAAAGAACCGCAATATCGCAAAATTACGTTTGTTTTGGAATATAAAGAATTGACGAGTTCGTACTTTAAAAGTGCTGTAAGGGAAGCAGATACTTGAGCCTCCTATATATTGTATATGGGCCTCCTTAAAACGCCGTAAATGAGAATCCTATACATTGTGAGAGACCTTGAAAATCATATATACAAGGAGGTGTGTTCAACAACTATTTTGTTTGGTTTTGGTGTTGAATTGAGGATTGTTTGCCTAGAAATACAGGTAACTTCATTTTTATGCACAATAGGAAGTCATTGTGAAACTCTGTAACCTATCGTATAAAAAGCAAACACCTGTTGTTTTGATTATAGACTCTTGAAAATATGTTTTCAAATTTGAATAGAAAAAAAAATTGTACGAGGAACACTTACAAGAATCTGTTGAAAACGGATAGATTCTCGTCATAAGTTTAAACAGATGTTTTTGATAGTTTGAATCTACACTGTAAAAAATAATTTGTTCATTGGTAATTTTTACGTATTTTTTCCATGTAGAATTTACTTGAAAACATTAGTTTTGCCACTTACGCACTAAATTTAAGTCTTGCTAACTCAAACTTTCAATTTAGTAGAACATACGTGGAATATTTAAGTAAAATCAAATACATAAGAACTTTAAGTAATTTTCAGCTTGTATTAATTTAGTAATTTTAACTCAAAATCAGAAATTATACGTATTACTCAAACAATTATGTTGATTATTCTTATCTTTTTAAAGTAAGCACCGATGCAGTGCGTAATAGAAATATTTACATAATTTATGAATATTCATTAAGACCAAATTAAACTCTTTTTTAAATAAAACAATTCTTTTTTGTGGTTGAATGAAAATTTAAGGACTTTAAAACATTTACTAATTCATTTAACATGGCTAAGCAAAGACAAGACAATTTTTAATTGTTACCCAGTTCAAAACAAATCAAAACTTGATATTTCAGGAAATTGTCAATGTATCTTCTCGTTTCATTCTGCTTTATGTATGCATTCAATGTACTATACTTGACGAATAAAATCAATCAATCAACCATTAAGATGCTACGATCAAGTATATATAAAATTTGGAGCCTTTCAATATGTGTCGAATTGAAGCGTATGTAATAGTTTGTGATGGTGGTAGATATATATATATACGGTTAAATCTTAAATAGAAGTCGTGTTAGTGATTAGTGATTAATCTTAAATAGAAGTAGTGAATGATTAGTGGATGTTACTTGTTAGATTAGATGGGTACCAAATCGTGCAATATGTAATCCTATCATAGCTTTTTTTTAATTATCTAAAATGATTACAATACTTAAATTATTTACGTTAATGTAACTCGATTTAACTGAGTAAAAATTTATTCAGCAAAATAAGTAAATTCTACTTAAGATGCCGTAGGTAATATTTACTTAATAAAAATAAGGCAATTCTTTTCCTCAATATTATTGAGTTATTTCGACTATTATTTTTTTACAGTGTACGATATCGTGACTTAAATTATAGTCAAATTGTCGAGTTTCGGGTTCAAAACCTTTTGCATAACAGTGTTCTATTTTTGAAAATAAATAGGCTTCAAGCTGGTGTAGATTTCATGTCACATAATTATGTATGTCTCTTCAATCTGTTTTTAATTGTTTTGTTTTGATTTTGAAAAAAGAGGCAAATTCTTTATTGATGTGATGTCAATTTATGAATTCGAAAACAGGGAACTTGCTTGAAAAAAAGTTTGACTAATACGAGTTGAACTCACCGCCGTAATCGGTTGCCGTTTCTGATGTGGTGCGATGGCGACCCATCTATCTTGACCTTTCGCTGATGCCTCGCAGGGGTAAGAAGACAGCTGAAATATAGCAACCAAGATCAAGACGAATCGAAGACATGTTCCTCCCAAGGTTCCTCTCAAGGAGTACTCCATCCTTCTTTCTTTCCCCAAACTCATCCTCTTGGTAGTATTGTATGGAAGTTACGTATCTACACTTCCACACAATCAACTCCTCCCGGAGGTCTACTTCAATATATACCCAGCAACAAATCCAGAACGTTCTACCCACGACACCCAACGATCAAGTGTTATACATTTTGTTCTCACTCCTTCAGATATCGTGTTATGATCACAAAAGTGAAGAAGTTGAGTTTCTCCTTTTGTCATCTTGCGATTGATTTGTGAATGGGTAATTGTTGTGGTTTGTAAGTTTGGCGGAAGAGTCAAGGATTCGGTGTATTGCATGATGGGTGCAATTTTTGACACAACCTCAAGGGCACCACAACATATGAATAAGTCTGCAAGGAAATAATACAAATGTAGAACTAAATAACATCCAATATCGAAAGGAAAATAAATCAGTATATACAGCGTTACCAGGGTGAATGTTTAACAAGATGCAAAGAAAGAATTTATGTGAAGCATATTTTCGAATATCGCTACACGTTTCAGAATAAAGTAGGACACGTCTAATATTGTTATTATAGTTTTCTTTCAATCAAAAAAGCTGCACCGGAGTCAGATTGAGAGAAATAAAATACTGTCATAAAGGAGACTGGCAAAGCTTGATATTTGATGTAGAGTAACATTGTCACTAAACATTATAATCAGACTGACGTTTCATAAGGAGAGATGAATCTTCACGCCTAAAGTTAAGGATTTAAAAAAAAAGGACATACACGCTTTATACAGCGACGATTTACTACATAGTATCCTGCCTGAAAGTGCATTTAACTTGTATCATAAAAGGAATTTGTAGTACCCCATCTACGAGAGAAAAATCTGATTTCTATATGAACTTTCACAAATGACGGGTTTCCATAATATGATGGGGTAGTTGTTGTTGTTATTAGTATCATCATTATTATTTTTATCATCATTATTACTATTATCGTTATTATTATTATTATTAGTAGTAGTAGTAGTATAATCATTATTATCATACTAATTGTTATTTGATGTCAATCTGGGAGGCGAAAAGTAAACTGAATCACTGTAACCCTCGGGTCTCTTCTCCAGGCATCACTGATTAAAACGTGCAGGTGAACCACTATACTGGGTTTTTCCTCTCCATTTAACGTCCTATCCGAGGAACGGAAGGTTTTCACCGTATGTGTGAAAAGCCTGTTCACGATTCGAAATATTTTTTCAAAGAACTTGTTTATATTGGTTGTTTTTTGCCATGGAATTCAAGGCGAAAAGAAAGAAAAGATAATGATTAATGATAATCAAAATGAAGTAATTTTTTTTTCCTTAAAGTGAAGAATACAGAAGGCTATTTTTAATACTTACCGATTTGATAACACATTACTTTAGACCACGTTTGCCGCCGAAGTTAATGACTCGAGTTATAAATCGACTATGGACTGAGCGCCGGGTTTAAATTATTATTTTCTTTTGTTTAGAATACGGGCCCATGGGGGGGGGGGGGGGGGGCGCTTGTCAGGACTTAGATCGAACACCATGAAGCCAAACAAATAAGATATTATAGGGCGAGTTGATTTTATTAGGTAGAATAAGAACAGAACAGAAAACTAACGTGATACTGCATCACAATATCTTAATAGCCTATAACCTCAAACATGGTTTCTCAATACATAATACTGAAAAGTAACAAATATTCACAGCATTCTTCGATGAGTCAAATGAGACTACCAACCGCGCAATACAGGAAGCAGGATATGGGTTCATTGTACAGTATAATCTGTCCTGATGATAATGTTGTCAATGAATGTAGGCCCGAGAAAACAGGAAAACAAAAGGGTTAACAGATCTTTCATAATTCAGAATCCTGGAGCTTTCTCTAAGTCGTTAAGAGATGGTGAAATACACACTAAGACATTGTAGACCATGCTACTAATCAGTACGGCGTATAAACTATATATAGATATAATTTTATTATTTTAAGAAACTTGTATTTTGTCGTCATGTTGATGGCAAACAAGAAAACAATCCAGTTTCTAACAGCAAAAACTCTCTTGGTTAATTTTTTTTGAGGGTTGAATAAGAATTCATGTATAATATGATGATTATTTTGATTTTGGAATCAGGGGTAGTAATAATGATAATAATTGAAAAAAATATCCGTTAAGTATTTCGATAATTCTGAATAAATCCTAATAAAAACCATTATCGCACTTTTAGATTAATATAACACTAATAAATGGGATCGTGATCAATACGTCTTGAACAAGAGCTTGAAATTTCATCATATCTATATCATTTGGTCAAAATTTGACTACAGTTTTAAGTAAGGAAACAATTCTCTTGCAAAACATCTATTCTCATTCTGAAAATCTGAATAGGGTGAAAATAGCTCTGAGAACGATCGTACACATACCTCGTTTGATGTACGTACTTCCTTTAGAATGATCTTGCCGATGATTGAGTTCCTATTATTCCGAACAATATGACCACTAGCACCTGACTCATATGGGTATCTGCATTACCAATCACAGTTCAAGACAACCTAATATAGAGGGAGAAGAGAGACAAGTTGATCGTACATAAACTAAAGTTTTTCACAAAGGGCCCATACTTTGGATTAATCTGTTTTAGTGTACATATACTTTGACTAGATTTTCAGAAGGGAGAAGAAGTGAGCATTGGAAAAATTTGTTGTGAATAATAGAAGACGCATCAGTTTAATTTTGCCCGAGACATCTCATAAACGAACGGTCAACAAAGGGAAAAGAATGTAAGTTCTATATTGTAATTAATTGCTTTTAGAATTGTGAGGTCAACGAAATCATTTGTGTGTTGTATCATGACTTCATACTATGAATGTTGCCCATAAAGTTGGAATTGATTTATCTTACCTCTTTACATGATTTGATTATGAGGATAATTAGGATTTCTTCGTCACAGATAAATGTTATATCAGATCTCGGAATTAAATAGATTATTCTAAATAGTCATATAAATTGGTCGATAAAGTTCTGAGAGGATAAACTTTATCTATCAATAATAAATCACATATTCTTATAATCATCTCACGACAAAAGGTTTAAAAGATATTGCAACTTAATGGGAAAACGTGTAAAATATGAATATCATTATTTTCCTTTAGAAAAGGTGAAATTCAGCCTAAACAATAATATTGTTTTAGCCTGCTGGATAATTCTTTGGTTCTAACTACAGATTAGTTTACATATCACTATATAGGCTCTCGGCTTTCAACCTTTTGCTTTTCCTGTTAATATCAGAAACAAAAATCGGATGATTAAGTTTAAAGTTCTACTGCAAAAGAGAAAATGTGTGGCATTTCAGTTGATCTATCAGAGAGAGAGAGAGAGAGAGGGTGTATAGGGGGAGGGGGGATAGGAGGAGAGAGAGATAGAGAGACAACGGTGAAGTTAGAGAAAAACTTTGCCTGTATGATTATTTTCTTTATATTTTCATCAGACCTTTGAACTTTGATAAGAAGAAGCAAAATTATTGACATCAATGTATCAACAACAAAAAAACACAATAGAATACTGTAACAACACCAAAGTGGACAAGTGCATGGCTGTAGTACAAGAATAAGCATTTTTTCGTGGTGGTATAGTGCCATAGATTTGAGACATTCGGATTTGATAAGAAAAAAACCAATATTGACATCAATGTACACACAAAATAGGTAACAGAATACCTTAACAACTCAAAAGTGGGCAAGTGACTTTAGTACGAGAATTAACGTTTTCGTGGTGGTTTAGTTGCATAGCTCTGTGAAAGGATGACCGACAAAGTAAATATTATTTTATTATAAAGAAATCCCCAAAGAAATACATAGAAAATGATTTGGGTGAAATGGAGTGCACAGATAGGCGAAAATGTATTTTTTTAACAATGACCCTCTAACCTTTCTGCTATATTTAAATCTCAATATGTTGATCATTTTGATATAACTATGACATGTCTGTAAACTATATTGGTTGGTGTCACTTCCACCGTTTGCTTCCTGTATTTTCATCCACGCATTGCATTCATTCTCAAAACAATGACTCAACCCATATGTGCAGAACGAAGATGTCTCATATCTAAACTAAAATGAGGTCCTTTGTAAAGGCAATCAAAACAAATATGACTGATTTCCTTTTTCATTATCTGTTATTTGTACCAGGAAAGTGTTGCGCGTTGCCATCGCACTTTCATTTGGAGCATAAGATTAAGGTTAAACGGGTGTAGCTTCAGGATTATAATCATTCTAGATAAATACTTCGACAGTCATACAGTACTTTTACCAACACAATCGATTGAATTATTTTACGTCTTCATTTCGCAGTGCAGTATAGTTTAGACCATCGCATCGGCCATATAAGCGATGTAAATATCTTCATGAGTTGCACTAAAAAAAAAGGATATTTCATAGTGGAATGAGCACGGCGTAAGGCCACCAGAACGTCATCGAACAAAACATTACCATCATTTTTCTTTGAGGTTGTAAAACAGGGGTACACCTGTTAAGTGAGCAACAAGACTACCCTTGAAGTTAATTTTACTTTATCTTTCATAGCATCATCATGATGGCAACGTCTCGGAACCTGCTCTGGTTGGTTGTCATGGCAACATGCCTGGTAGTAATTTGTGCTGACGATATGGACGAGGACAAGCTTGAGAACTTTCATGACTACGGTGAGTAGATACCCCCTTTTTCATTTAAAGAGGTAATATAACTATTCTGCCATTTTTTTTTTTTTTTTTTTGTTATGGTCAGTTTTTATTCTTTTCTCTCTTGAAACAAATTATAATCATAGTACAAATTACAATCATCATATGTAACACTCACTGCAAATGTGATGACATTATAAATCAGTATAAATTTTGTCTTACAAACGGCTTCAAAGAAAACTTACATAGTTAGTTCCTATACATCATATTCGACACAAAAATTCATATTTTCAAAGAAAACATATGCAGTTATATAATCCAAAATTTTTGTTTTAACAATGTAGCAACTTATACTTCTTTTATACTGTTGTCCTGAGAAAAAAGTTTTCTCATTTTGTTAACTCTACCCCACCCGACCTCTCCCTTATCCCCCTCCCCCCCCCCCCCCCCCCCCCCCCCGCCCTCTTAACCGGTGGATTGCCTGTCTCTGCCTGCCATTTTGTAGAACATGATCGATCTTATGTGTTGCATAATAGGGCCGGTCAATTATTACACTATTACAATGCTTAAGAAAATGTAATACATGTCATATCATTTCTGGTCTTTGCGAAAAAATGACCTGCATTTTGGTTTCATCATTCGGTGGTTAGTGCATGGTTCAATGAATCTACTCGGTTTGGAAAGTTATATCAACAAAATGTATATGCTGATTATAAAGATTGAATTTACAGTCGAAGAGTAAAGATTGGTATCAATTTTTTAAACAAAATTGTCCATCCATTCTCATGTAGGAATGAACAATCCCGCAGTGAAATGTCCTAAGAAGTGTTGGTCAGCCCCTCCTCCTAAGAAAACCATCTGCTCCACCAACGGAAGAACATACATCTCATGGTGTTACCTACGCATGAGCGCATGCGCCCAACGTCCTATTGCTGATTGGCAGGTTGCCTATCTGGGACCATGTGTACACTCGTATGGATCTGTTAGCTTTACCTCCAGCGTACGCGAGGTGGGACCATCCTTCGAAGAGCCGATTCCGATGGGAAACCTGAAGAGAAAACAGCAACAACAACAGCAACAACGACAAAGGATCAATTTTGGAGAAGAGGAGGAGGAGGAAGATGAAGAAGAAGAAGAGGAAGAAGAAGAAGAGGAAGAGTCTTCACCAGGTATGAAATGAAAATAATGATGCTCTAATAAGACATAATTTATCATTTTCCTCATCAAATTTTAATTTCAATCAATCATTTATCGAAAATTTAAACACTTACCCATTTTAGGATATATGGCCCTGTCCTACATCCAAGCGACTGCCATATTCGAGAAGTGCGCCCCCAAGCTGCTGTAATGGATCAACCCTTCGAGAATACCATGGACAAGTGCGAAGCATGTACGGCAATATAGGCAGTGCGCACCAACGGCCTAAACCATGGCTACCTGGGTTATATACGCTGGTACCAATGGCAACCTAAGACTGTCAAACTCAGCCTATACAACCAAATCACAAATTGGGCAACAAATAGAGTAAACTGAAGACACCTTTGAAAAAAATATTTGGGAAAAGTTTTCCGGGAAAAGGGACGGCATTTCCGAAACCTCTCTTTCTGAACAAAGCTTTAGGTGACTGAAAAGACACGGCAACTCGCAACTATACAGGCTGCACTCTGGCGATAATATGGCAGCAACAAGCTAGTCGCCTAAAAGGTCGGTTGAATTGTACACGGCCATGAAAGAAAATTAATCGTGTTATAGGAATCATAACATTATTAAATGATGGTAGACACAATGATAACATAATACCATTTTCCTTCTATCGATGTTATGAGTTAATTTGTCTTAAAAAAAATCACTAGTGAAGACATGTCATTCATTTATTTTAATAAATCATAATAAAACTTAAATGAATCTCAACTATCGGTTATCTCTGATCTTTACCTTTGTATCTTCAGTTGCGATTGGAGGTGGCGAATCATCAGATGGGAATGAAGCCTATTCATCTCGATTTCAACCAGCTAGTCAAAGAGGTAAACTAGTCACCAAGTATATCTAAATTTCACTTAAAACTGACAAGTTATTTGTTGCATTTATCAACGATTCATAGAATGAGAATATGGAAATTGTCGAGAATGACAGACTTGGCTATAACAAACAGAACATTTTAATGACATGCCGTTAGTTCCATGCTAAACGGTAAGCACCAGTATCCTTCCCATATAATTTCTAAACTTCTTCCATAAAAATGTTAGTAATAAGTTCACCATAATAATTTATAGAAGTAATAAGGATCACATGAATACAATTTATGCAACTCGTCCTTTTCCGAAGTATCGTTAAAGTCTGATGATAATCTATTCGTTCCGTCATCTGATTTGTACACACCTCGTGGCCTTCGACGAAGGTATAACGAACTTTCTTTTTGGTTTGTCAGCGTTTTCAGAGTCAGTAGAGCCTGAAGAATCAGAAGGAGCAGAATCATCGCCAGTAGAACAAGCAGATAAACTACTGTTTTCCTTTATGACGTCAACAGGGACTTTTAGATTGCACGTCGACATAGTGGACTGCTACGTGTGACGTCCTTTTAAGGCACAGCGACGTCTTTTAAAGGCATTGCCAGTGCCTTAAAAGGACGTCTTACATGTACGTAGCAGTCCACGTCGACGTGCATGTCGACGTGCAAATCGAAAAGTCCCTAATGTCGTGTTGTTCTCTGGTTCCCAACTTGTCGTTGAACAAAGGGACTTGAGTTACACGTATTTGAAAATACTTAGTATCGCTTGCTTGAGAGAGAGCGATCAAAAAATTGACCAGATATTATAGAATCTACTCACATTAGTTACAACTATTCACAAAGCACCTTAATCATTCGAACCCGATGATTTTAGAGCGCCAAGAAAGAGCTAAATTGGCTCTTGTTCAACAAGCATATTAGTTACTCTTGCTCGTAAACATAAACAGTGGCGCCTTTTCTCTCTTTCAAAATGTGACTGTCATTGATGTTGTCCTTTTTTGCAGTTAGAATGATTTGTATTGAGCAGTGATTAAACCCTTGTTGCTTTTCTGTTGCAGCTTCTGAATCTGTGGAACCAGAAGAATCCGAAGAACCAGAGGAATCGGAGGAACCAGAAGGTTCAGAAGCAGCAGAATCCTCGCCAGCCGAACAAGCAGGTAAACTTCGTAAATAACATAAACAGTAGCGCCTTATCGCTCTTTCAAAATGTGACTGTTATTGATGTTGTTCTTTTATGCAGTTAAAATGATTTGTATTGACTATTGAGCAATATAAATGATTAAATCCTTGTTGCTTTTCTGTTGTAGCTTCTGAATCTGTGGAACCAGAAGAATCTGAAGAACCAGAGGAATCGGAGGAACCGGAGGGTTCAGAAGCAGCAGAATCCTCGCCAGCCGAACAAGCAGGTAAACTACGTAAATAACATAAACAGTGACTGTCAATGACTTTTTCCTTTTATGCAGTTATAATGATTTGTATTGAGCAATACAAATGATTAAACCCCTGTTGCTTTTCTGTTGTAGCTTCTGAATCTGTGGAACCAGAAGAATCTGAAGAACCAGAGGAATCCGAGGAACCAGAAGGTTCAGAGGCAGCTGAATCATCGCCAGCCGAACAAGCAGGTAAACTTCGTAAATACATAAACAGTGGCGCTTTGTCGCTCTTTCAAAATGTGACTGTCATTGATGTTGTCCTTTCATGCAGTTAGCAAGATTTGTATTGAGCAATGATTAAACCCTTGTTGCTTTTTGGTTGTAGCTTCTGAATCTGTGGAACCAGAAGAATCTGAAGAACCAGAGGAATCGGAGGAACCAGAAGGTTCAGAGGCAGCAGAATCCTCGCCAGCCGAACAAGCAGGTAAACTACGTTAATAACATAAACAGTGACTGTCAATGACTTTGTCCTTTTATGCTGTTAGAATGATTTGAATTAAGCAATGATTTAATCCTTGTTGCTTTTCTGTTGCAGCTTCTGAATCTGTGGAACCAGAAGAATCTGAAGAACCAGAGGAATCTGAGGAACCAGAAGGTTCAGAAGCAGCAGAATCCTCGCCAGTCGAACAAGCAGGTATAAACTACGTAAATAACATAAACAGTGGTGCTTTTTCGCTCTTCCAAAATGTGACTGTCATTGATGTTATCCTTTTATGCAGTTTGAATGATTTGTATTGAGCAATGATTGAACCCTTGTTGCTTTTCTGCTGCAGCTTCTGAATCTGTGGAACCAGAAGAATCTGAAGAACCAGAAGAATCTGAGGAACCAGAAGGTTCAGAAGCAGCTGAATCCTCGCCAGTCGAACAAGCAGGTAAACTACGTAAATAATATATTTTTCGCTCTTTTAAAATGTGACTGTCATTGATGTTATCCTTTTATGCAGTTAGAATGATTGTATTGAGCAATGATTAAATCCTTAATTCATTTTTGTTGCAGCTTCTGAATCCGTGGAACCAGAAGAATCAGAAGAACCAGAGGAATCTGAGGAACCAGAAGGTTCAGAAGCAGCAGAATCCTCGCCAGTCGAACAAGCAGGTATAAACTACGTACATGTAAATAACATAAACAGTGGTGCTTTTTCGCTCTTCCAAAATGTGACTGTCATTGATGTTATCCTTTTATGCAGTTTGAATGATTTGTATTGAGCAATGATTAAATCCCTGTTGCTTTTATATTGCAGCTTCTGAATCTGTGGAACCAGAAGAATCTGAAGAACCAGAAGAATCCGAGGAACCAGAAGGTTCAGAGGCAGCTGAATCCTCGCCAGTTGAACAAGCAGGTAAACTATCTCTGAGGATCATGTATCCTGTCATGTTACCGTTATAGAAAATATGTCGAAAAGATGTCAGTACGATTTATTATTGTTATTTGTATGGAGAATAAAAACACGTAAGATTCAGAGTGATTTTGAAATGGAGTTCTAAACTACCTTTTTATGTGATTAAGAGCCGAAAGTTCAGGACCTGCCGAGTCCTCAACAGTGGAACAATCAGGTATGTCATATTCAAACCTGGCATTTTGTTCGTAGATTCCATGTTCTGAAGAGAAACAAAGAAAACACATTTTTTAAACAACATTTTCGTTGGTCATAACTTCCGACTCTTACGGATATGAGAAACAATTACGAAAACTAAATCCGTTAAGTTCGTAGAACTAGAACTTTTCATCAAGTGGTTATAAGGTTCTCATATTTTTCATTCAACTGCAGCATCCGAGTCAGAAGAGCCAGAGGAATCTGAAGAGCCAGAAAGTTCAGAACCAGCCGAATCCTCACCAGTGGAACAAGCAGGTATGTCATAGTATTGGCTTATCTTACTTCTTTAATGACAAATATTAATCCTTGGAAAAAAATCCATGGTATAGTCGTTGTATTTTATTCCATCAAATATATTTAAATCGTTCTGAATGTTCAGAACCAGCCAAATCTTCTCCGGTCGATCCGGATTAAATTTTCACATATTCCAACATATATCTTTTCTAAAAATCATTATCGTTTACCATTAAACCATTTTCTCATATCATGTCTATATTAAAAATAATTTCCTGTACAGTGTTCTCACTTTCAATCTTCTCTTAACCTCTCTTCCATCCTGTTCTTTCAGCCTCTCTCTTTCTCCCACCCCCCCCCCTCTCTCTCTCTCTCTCTCTCTCTTTCTCTTTTTTTTCTTTTGAACTTTGATTTGTGTATATTGATCTGGTTAATATATTTTGTGAATGTACATTTCTCATTAATTATAACAAACATGCGAATAATTTGTATCGTATCAAGTAAATATGCTACGATAAAAAATTTAAGGTCAACCTTTTATTGCAGTACATTATTTTGACCATGTTATTGTACAATTTGTATTTAAATTTCTTCAGAGTCATCTCCTGAAGAATCAGAAGGTGCTGAATCTGAATCTCCACAAACATCGGAATCGACAGGTAAGCCATTTATCACCAACAACTGTCATGGGAGTACAATGGAATTCATTTAATGATGAGAACTAACATTAATTGTCTATTAAAAATACAAAGGAAAACAAAAAGATAGAAAAGGCAACAATCTGACTAATTTATAAAAGTCTAGCTGTGTTTAACACTTTAACCATTAACATAATTCATACATTAAGAAGAGCCGTGACTCCTAGCTTTCCCATGTAGGAGCAATACGAGATGATATCAAGATTTACAGACATTAGTTTTGGAGGCAACTTTTCAAATCTAAAGAATTATTGTTGCCACAGTAATCGAAAAAGATCGCGTGTATAGTGAAAGAATAAATATGTTCTTTTCATCAGGCTCGGCAACGAGATTAACAAAAATTATTATTACACGTCAGAAAGACATTTAGCCCCCCCCCCCTTGATTCATGATATTCCCCTCTGGAAAGCCCTAAATGACCATCATCCCATTTCCGAATCCTTCTTCCTCCTCCAAGGAAAAAGTGATCACGTGATGTATTACGGAAGTGCCTTTGCCACTCGGACGGAAATTTGCATCGGTTTGCCATGTCCTTCTTACGTAATATTTGTTGACATATTTATTAGAAAAGCCAAATGGAACACTTTCATGACTGAATATATGTTTAGGTGTCTTAATTAGCAATGTCATTGCGTGAGGTTTGTAAATTAACAAGATCCAACATGGTGTGCGATAGAATATAAAGTATATCACCCCGATCTATTACGGGTTTTTACTATATTCCATGACATGATAACACACACGAAAGAGAAGTGACCGAACATACGCATACAAAATAATTTAAGACACACATGTTTTCAAATCTTTGCATCTGTTACCAATTTAGAGCCTTCCGAATCAGAGGAGGAGGACGACGATGATGACGACGACGACGAAGAAGATGAAGAAGAGACGGAGTCATCACAGACCCAAAGCTTAGGTCCGCATACTAAAAAACCAGGTAGAGGTTATCGGTCATTTCGTGCTGAGCTTGGGCAAAAAACAGAAAGAACTAGAGTTCACATACAATTGGTTTATTTTCCATATCATTGAAGTTGTAGATTGGGAAAGTAACGCAGTGAAGATTAATTTTTATATCTGAGGAATACATAGGATTGTTAGTTTCATTAATACCCAAGATTGATTTTGAGAGAAAAGATTATTGCGCTTACATAATGTGATTTCTCAAAGAAATTCAAATAAGCAATTAATAACATAAATGTGAAATTATCTTTCCTACAAACAATGAACAAAATTTGTCCTTGGGGAAACAAATTGATATTTCTAAAATCTACTACACTGTACGGTATCTCAAGCCAGCATATAGTTTTCAAAAATCATGAACGAATTGGCTATCGGTTTATTCATAACATTTGTTTAAAGTACTTGGTTTCTTATAGTGTATTTAATTTTTTTAAATCCTAAATGGATATAAAATGGATTATTTCTGATTATGTGTACTACATAATATCGGTGATTATGATACATTCTTAAGACGTTCCCATGCCCTGATCACTAAGATGAGTTATTCGATTTTTTGGGTTATTTTACTTCACAGTTCCCCAAAATCGCACACCATCCACTGCCCCAACAACTACCACTACCACTGCCACCACAGTCCAACCCACCACACGTCGTCTGGTTGCTACCACCCAAGAGGGTTGTCAGGTCTTCTGCCCACTCGCTAGCCAGAAGGTCTGTACTACAGTAGGTACCTTCGACAGCGAGTGCCTCTTTAACTTCTTCAAGTGTCTTGGTAAAGTCGGCCAGGATGAAATAATTCTTTACGATGGCGAATGCCCAGCTACCCCTGCTCCTCCACGGATCAAGACAGCTGCCGTGACTCCACAGATGGTTACAAAGCCCCTAGTACTACCAACAACGGTATGATATCTCTTGGTGAATTATTTCTTATATTTGTTCCAACATTATCACTTATGTTCAATGACAATAGTCAAACGATCTATAAAAGAAAGAAGATGACTGTGGGATTACTGCGAGTAAGAAAGTTTTCATTTGCGGTCAATGTCAACGCATATTTTGTTTGTTTATGAGATCATGAATCAGTGAAGCGAAGTTCACAAACCATGATTTTTTTACCCAATCTGTTCGATTTTTAAATAGAAATCTCTTAAAGAAAACCGTGATGACAGTAAAGTAAACAGTATCATGGGTCCCTGAGATCAAGACCAGCGAAACACTTTGAGATGCATCAAGATACATTGGATGTTTGAGTACAGACTGAGACCGAGATAGGACTCTATATTCCAAACGTTCTTGTAGTTTTGAGTTTTATACCCGTGGCATACGAGAGACTATTTCGATTGCTTTGGTATGTTTGCCAATAACGCCGATTGACCCTCCTTCCAGTAGTTCAAGACTCTGCCTTTACAGTTTACGTTTGATTCTTTTTGTACGGTGTTACTTGTCGTGTCAAAGACCGTGCCACTCGCGATCGGTGGTGCAACTTCCTACGTCATAAAAATGACGCCCCGTATATAGCCTACACAGATTTTGGCGCTCCCCAAAGGACAATAACTTAGCTACTAGCGGCTCTATTATCAAACCTCAAAATATGTCAAGAACTTGGTAACGGCAGAAACTGTTCTCAGTTCTCACTTTCAGCATACATTCTCTCTGATTAACTCCTTTTCGTTTAACACCCTTCCTTCTTTCCTCCCTCAGACAAAGAGTCGCTGCCCGGGATCATGTCCCATAGAGAACAAACCAGTCTGCGCTACGTATACGGCTCTCAATACTTTCTTCTCCACTCCGAACCCCATTCCTAACTTTGTCACATACACCAATGAGTGTGTGTTCCTTCTGCTGCAGTGTCAAGGCAAGATCAGCCAAGATGACATTATCCTCTTTCAAGGGTTGTGTCCAACGTCGCCCCCTACGTTACCCGGTATTGAAACCGCTTATCGGGGCACTGTTGGGCCTTGAAGACCGCCCAGCCACATCGTGTTTGGATTATCTAGAGGAGAGACAATGAAAGATATGAAGAAAGAAAGACAGAAGGTGGGAAGAAAGAGAAAAAGAAACATGGATCCCAAGGGAGATATTCGAAGAATGACTCACACAATCTAAGAACCAATCTAAAGCGTTAAAAGTTTTCATTGTGTTTTGTATTTATATTTGTCATTTTGGTAGATGAATATGATCTAAAAGATTTATTATTATAATTATTAAGTACCAAGTATTACATTAAACTTTTCCCTTTACGGTCTTCTGATTATAGTAATTTGGGTATATAGATTTTACCAAAAGAAACCAAGTTCTTTTCACATTTCTAGCTCAATAATTCATCAAGGACCATTTTAATTGGTGATCCCGGTAAGGGTTGATTATAATCGTATTGTGTTAAAATGATGGATTTACGTATATCGGATTCAAGTTATCGTTCTTGGAGGATACTAGTTATTTTCTCAGTTTTATGATTATCAATAAATTACATGTATTTTAGAAAGTCGCAAATTTCAGAAGACAGGCTTCTCTTCAAAATAAGGAGCCTTCAAAACCTTGCTATGACATTGATCGAATGAACCCAGTGGGGCTGGTCCCCGCAGTCACAATTGTCTGTAAATCAGAGATAAATAAAGAAACTTTGCATTAGATGGGTTTAAATCCATTTGTCAAAGATATTTTAATTCCATGTGCACTATATGCTATAGACATAGTGCTCATTGACTGTAGGTAATTTAGCGAGAGAATCTAGCATGCATAATATAATATGTTTAAGAATATATATATATATACATTTGAAATTGTAAAGTTATTTATTCATTGAAGCCCTTTCCTAAAATACGTATTATTATACAGTATCATTTGATGCATGTTACGCTTTAGCGATTAATACATGAATAATAAATGTGATTAAACAGCTCAAAAAAATCTATACTCGAATTTAGTTTTCTTCACTGTTCTGTTCATTCTGCACAATTTTCTTGTATTAATTCTTGATTTCAGTTTTGAATAACTTACTACTGGTAATTTGTATTATGATAGAAACATGTAAGAAACTAAGTTATCGAAATAACAGACATAATTTGGCAACCGATTATTTAAAAAAATCTTCCTCACAAATTGATTTCTTTATTAAAATTGACAACAATATCACAAGACCGACAGTTTAATGTATCAAACTTACATACATAAAAATGAACATATTTGCAAATACATGATGCGAACAATGAGGGCGACTGACAGAAGAAGAAGATTAAGAAGAAGACGAGAGCGAGAGAGACACACAAAGAGAGAGAGAGAGAGAGAGAGAGAGAGAGGGACACACACACACACACACACACACACGCACACACACCACGAGAGAGACAGAGACAGAGAGACAGACAGATAAGGAGAGAGAGAGAGACACACACACACAAAGAGAGAGAGAGAGAGGAAAGAAAGATTTTAAGAAGGATCAGGGAGAAGGTGGACGTCTTGTTTGCTCAGAGCATGGACCCTACTCAGAGAAACATGTTTTTTGCAAAAATTTGCCCAATGACCGAAATGTTGATACAAAAATAGAATATGATATTTGAAATCTTCACTCCTCTTAACGCCTGAGGAAGGTTTTTTCTCGATCCGGCCTTGAGTGACCTTTAATGCCAAGCAAGCCCCTCCCAACCAAAACAACGAGTAGAAAAAAAATCAAACTACCCCTGGTACCCCTCCACTTCATAGTTTGATTCAATAAGGATGTCATTTCAAGGCAGTCTAATGATATTATTGAAACGAACACTGGCATGAATCTGACTTCATCATGGGAAAGGGGATGGGGGGGGGGGAGAGAGTCTAAAGCTAGTAGAAAACGCTGCATTTTGATAAACGATTATAAAAGTGTAATTTAATGCCCCATCCCCAGGTTTAACGCCCCTGAAAACCAACAAAACTCAACTTATGCGGGGAACTATTTCCCTGTTATAAGTGAGACATAAACAAATCATAAACAATAGATCGTCATACATCCATGAGGCTCATCATTATAAAGCACCCCCTCCCCCATTGCACAGAAAACATTTTCATTCAGTCCATCGTTAATTTCCGATATCCTTTTCTTTGGACACCATAAAGCTTCGCCTCTATACAATTGATGTATAACTTACATGTACGCCCCCCCCCAAAAAAAAACAAAAAAAAAACAACAACAACAACAAACAAACAAACAACAACAAAAACACACACACATACACACAAAACAGACTGACTGACCCTATAGGGGCATCAGAACATAAATCATTAGGACGTCGGAACAGAAATCCGTCACCCAGGCAACAACTTACGAGGCAAATTTCATTGTTTAATTTGTTAAGGTGTGTAACTTTTAGTAAGGATGGAAGTTTAAACGGAACCAGCTGGAAGGCACACACAAAATATGAAGCTTTAAAAAAATGGTGACCTGTTTTTTTTTTCTTCTTTTTCATGAATGTTTACTTGTTAAATATTGTCCCGACTTGTGTCCTCGGCCAGATAATCCTGGATCCGCCACTGAAGGAAGTTTATCAAGAGAGGAGAAAGTAGAAATTAAAAATATCTATCACCAATAATACACTTTAAGGAACCAAACAATGGAAGACAGCCACAATAATCCTACAGCTTTAGACAGATATGTACAGATTTCCGACCGAATACGTCTAGAATTAATCCTTATATGACTTGTCGCAGATTACTTTTCGATTACGGTGATAATCAAGGTTAGATTTTGAACTACCGATGGAATTTTTTCTCTCTCTTTCAGGAGCATTGATGAGGGGTGTACCCGCTTCCTCTCGAAATTCAAATTTCCAAAGAGAAAAAGTGAACAAATAAAATCCAAAGTCATGATGATGTCAGTAAATTCGAGGGGAAAAAAAATCATAAACCAAACTACAGACAATAAATCTCGATCTATTATGTATAATTTTTGCCGACGGAAGGGACTGGGTAAAAATTACTGTAGCGAAGGGATTGGGATTGTCGAATTGTTGATGGAAGCAACTTCAAAGAAAAAATGGGCTGGCTTCGCCCCTTATCAATGTATAAGAGTTTGTTGACTGTTAACAGATCAACATCTAATTGGGCATTGTAAATTTTGGTGTTTATGTTAAAGGGATCGTTTAACAATGTTAAATCTGAGATACACGGCCCTACGTGTTATCAGTGTCTGTGATATGATGTAATATTGAAGCCCTAAAAAAATTGCGCTTCAAAATGATCAAGAAGTGCCTCAAAAAAAGTAAAAATCTTTGAGTGACCGGTTTTACCATACTCGTTTTCCCCAATAGACTGTAGTGTTATGAAAACCGTCAGGCGAACGGTTTTCAAAATTTGTAATTCCAATCATAAATATCTTGATAATCACACAGGCGATCGGCTTGTAAAAGTCACGGGGTTCCTGACTGACCTAAAGGTTTATAATTATCATTGCATCATGAGCTAAATCCAGAATATGTTTTCAGAATCTGAGACAAAGTTACCGGATCCCTTTAAGCTGAAACAAAACATCATATTTTGATGTATGACTGTGAGGCAGCTGATCCATTGCAAACTATTGAATAGCTTCATATAGAAAATAATCGCAGTAACCTTGTAATTAAATTGACGTTTTTAAAACATGTAACACATGAACTGTAAAGAATTTTGGTTAAATATATTTGACGAATTGATAACAATAGCAATACAACCTATTATCATGATAATATTGAAAAAAGGATCATCTCAAGGCAAAGTGACAAACGATGAACGCTTCTGCCATTAACAATACACTTTGGACTAAGTGTGTTTGTGCGTGTGTGTGTGTGTGTGTGTGGGGGGGGGGGTGGTTGTAAATTAGACGACGTACTGTTCATTAAAATAATTGCCTGTCAATTAAAAAAGACAAACATTATGAACGTGGAAATCTGAATTCATGTTCGGATATTTAACCTAATTTCCAGTCAGACCTCAGAGGATATTCTGTCAATCACCAATGGCCATCATACACATGGTATTCAGAATCATAATATCGAGGGGATGGGAGGGGTCATGTGTGGTACATGGGAATGGTTCCCATATGTTAGGATTAGAAGGAACTGGCAAAGAGCCTACGTCAAACTTTCCTTGACATCACTTCTTTTCCGTCAATAACAGGACGCATGTTTACAATCTGCAAGTGAAATATGAATGAGGCCAGTGACGTATTACAAAAAAAATGATAAAGGGGTGCTACATCTTTTAGATCGGAGGGGTATGGGGTGTAACATTCTTCTGCGTAACCCCGCGTGATGTTGTAATAAAATCTGCACTCACGAGGGGAGGGGATACGCAGGGTTCACCCTACATGCCATATGGGCTGGATACGCCACTGATCTGACGCATCTTCTGAGACCAATCTTGTTTATATTCTTGATAATATATCAAATGATACCATAAATCCAAACTAACTTTCTGATTTGTATGTTTAACTGTTCCAGACATCGCGTGACCCTTTGGGATAAAAGAAACGAACATCTAAGCTAATCATGTTATACGACCCAAGCAGACGAGGAAATTAATTTCCCTGCGTTCTGTGTATGAAAAATAGAGAGAGGGGGTAGGGGAGTTAGTAACAGAGAGAGAGGGGGCAGGGTTTGAGTGAGGGAGGGGATAAAGAGAGAGAGAGAGAGAGAGAGAGAGGGGGGGAGGGGAGAACGGGGAAGAGGATAATGGGAGTGGGGGAGGGAGGGAGTGAAAGAGAAAGGGATTACTGACATGAAATATCAAAATCAAAATAGTCTGCCTTGAACCATATCCAAAATGATAGATGTGCCAAATATTTGTGACTTGTTGTATCTGCCTTTAATTCATCAAGTAAACGCGATTATATGACGTATGATGTTGTAATCTGACCGAAAACATTTATTAAATACTTATTTGCAAAAATTTGTCGACAGAAGGGGTTTAGGGCGCAGAGTTTCAGAAATTACCCATTCCTCTTGTGCAGACAAAATAATATTGGAATAACGTTTTCATGAGGGTTCAGTTTATTTGTGACTCTACTGTAGCTGCTGTGAACGTTTAATCCAAAATGGGTATGTATATTAATTTCTTCGTTACCATTTTGATTTTGAAGAATATTTCATCTGAATAATATCTCCGGCGTAGAAACTCATTAAAATAAGATTATTCCCAAGATATGGTTATGGTTAACACATGCTCTAAGCTTCGATGCCAATTGCATATGAATAAATACATTTTTCTAAGTGCAAAGGTGATAGCTACTTAATGTTAGATTTCCTGCTTTTTCCTCATTCAAACGATTCATTTCCTAATGACCGAACAAGTTAAATTAATGTCCTTCCTGTCTATATCAAGTCATTGAAGAAGTTCTTACATTTCTATATTGATTTGATCTAATGATGTGGTTTTGAATAGAGTGAACGCCGACTCCGCATTTTCACTTTGTGTCATGCAGGGGCGGATCTAGCTTTTTGCTAAGGGGGGGGTTTGATCAAAATAATGACGATGCGGAGCATCGTCAACGAGCCGCGAAGCGGCGAGCCGATTTTTTTTTGGGGTGTTTATTTGAACCCCGTAAATGATGTTTTCCTGGCATCTATTAACACAATGGAGACCATAAAAAGCAGTGCATGATAACGTATTTTTAAATCAAGTAACAGTTTAATACACAGTTATATCCAGAGTTATCATGTGTTTGGTTAAGTTACCAGATGAGTTGAATATCTTCTCACAATATTTGCACTTGAAAGGGTTTCTCTCTACAGCGTGCGTTCTTTTTTCTTTCTTTTTTTCTTTTTTTTTTCCTTTTTTTTTTTTTTTTTTTGGGGGGGGGCCGCCCAAGGGGGGGGGTTTGAACCCCCTAAACCCCCCCCCGTAGATCCGCGCCTGTCATGGGTCTTATTCAGAGAAAAGGGGAAAGAGGGACGTTGCTGATGAACTCTAAGTTTGAATCATACTTCAAAAATTATTGTCACCCAACACACTCAGCGACGTAAGTCACAGAAGGAAGACTCGAGACTGGAAGGGAATTAATTGTGGTTAAGTTTTAGAAACTGCTGAATCTTTTTCATGGCCTTTGAGTAATGGTCTAAATTTAGAATGCCGGAAAATTATTTTTAAGAAGTCAAGTTAAAAATATGCAGACGTCATTGATACAAAAGTTGTATTTCCTTTTTTTTAAGCCAAGCTACGTAGTCAGCACTTTGATAGGAAGGAGAAGGGTGTGTGTGTGTGGGGGGGGGGGGGGGGCGGGGGGGGGGGCGTGGGGGGGGGGGGTGATCCATCTTTTATCAATCTCTGGCATCTCCCCGTGTTCCCCTTTTAAACGTTTCTCTCTTAAAGTTATTTTGGGGGTGGTGGGTGTCCCATCGTCCTTCGTTACGCCGTGCCGGTGATATGACGATATTCATCAAGAGTTCGTAAAGATGAATTGAATAAACGAAACATGTGACAACATTATCTTCCAGGCGTTTTAATATTTATAGCTCTTTGCTAGTTTGCTACATTATGTACTTTCTAATCATGAAGTTAAAAAGATATAATTAAACTAAACATAATCACCTTAAAACATTCTGAATTTCTTTTAATTCCATTTCTATTACGGTTAAATGAATTACATATACATATATATCATTAAAGGATCAAACATGTAAAGGAATGTAGACCAGTATTATTGAAAAGCATGATAAGGGGAAGGAGGGAGAACGAGAGAGAGAGAGAGAGAGAGAGGAAGAGAGAGAGAGAGAGAGACAGAGAGAGAGACAGAGAGAGAGACGCGTGTAAATGGTAACATGCAAGTATTACTCATAATTTAGAAATTAGGGTGAACGTCAAACAGCTGTCGTGTGTTCAGACTAGGACGGAATGAGTTAACACGTCATAATATAGCACCTATACAACACTAACGAGTGTCGACAAACGAGTGTGACTAAAAATTGTCTCGTATGTGTTTTCTCACCACAAACCGGGTCCTATGTGGACAAAGAGGAATCCTTCTGGTTTCACAAGGTCGATATAAGTAGAGGCTCGGAGAGGTTTCTAGAGGGATGCTGTGAAGTTTGTGAGCTCCACGAATCATCCGCAAAGTCAGGATTACTATTAGCTGCAAGGAACCCAGGAATCCAAACAAACTTCTATATTGTTGAATTGATTTTAGTTTCATCGTCTGCAATCGTTATTTGAATCTACTGATCGGTGAGCATCAATATTGTGATTTTATATAATCATAAAGTTTATATGTTATCTATTAAAGAAATAGTTTAAATTGTTTGGTAGTTGACATTTCTTAATTGAATAATGACCCAACTTTGTGGCGGTGCATGTTCTGCTTACTATTTTAATTTTAAGCTTAATATTGCGATGAGTTGTTTAATCAAGGTCCAGAAGTATGCACGATGTGTATTAAATGTGCACGTTTTATCAGCAAGTATCGAGCTTTGTTTTGTTTTTGCCTTTGAAGATATGTTTTTATATATATAAAAATAGTATTCATCCAAAATTGTGGTTGACGTCTGAGTTTTGATTGAAAAGTTGTATAAACTATATCAAATTGACTTTCGACCCTATACGTAATTTTGGGTTGCATTTCCCAGTTCGTTGCTAAGCACCACTCCGTACCTATTTATAAAGAATGGAATGGGTAGCACACCCTTTTCCTATTCTTTAGGATCATATCTCTCGCACAAGTATGAGATATATTATGTCGTTGCACCTTGCACACAGGGGGGTTTGGCAAGACATCACAAAGTAATTACTCTTGGCAAACTGTATACATGTTAAAACAAAAAATAACATATTCATTGGCAACATCATAGAGGCAGGTCTTTGTAGGAAATAATTTTGTATAGGAAAAACACGCAGCGTGCATATAACTCAATTTATTTCTATGTATGTAGGCCAATAACTGTCAAGACTGGATTCATATTTCGGCCTATCTGAACTTTTCATCGTTGCCACGCGGATGTATTTCAGGAGAGGGTCGGGATACGGGGTGGATTTGAGGGGCATAGAATTGACTTTAGTTTCATGCAAAGATCAAATTGCAATGACTTCCTCTTTCAAACGGTCAACATGTACGTGATTATATGCATGGCAGTTAAAGATTGTGGCATTACTTATGTTTAATGATGACATACCTTGATACAACGATAGCAAATATTGTGCTAAAGCGATTGGTTTGATCAAGGGCGTGAGGGGGGGGGGGGTGGGGCTTGCGTGGTTTGTAGCTGTAGTAGGTAAATACCTCTTATATATCGCTCTGCATCATTAGGGTGTGTTTTAGGTTGTTTTGTTATTATTCATCGGGATAAAAAGAAACCGAATGTCGACTATTGAACTGCAGTCATCAAACAACCCCTTTAACAATAGGAATTACAAATTCAGCCCATATTACATCGGACATTGATTTGTAATCTTTTATCATTCAAGGTGCTCCTCGAAATTAAACTGATTAATTTCATGGAGAAATGCAGTACATTATAACATTTTTTAAATGTTATATAGTCGATCACATTTGTGACAATGCAACTTAAAATAGCAACTTAAAATAATACATCGAAGCGCTTTACAGATATACTATTACCCCGGTCATCGGATTCAGGCTTGCCTGCCCGCACACAATGTATGCACATTCTTCACTCCCTCGGGAGCATTCCTGTCAGGCGTCATATTACAGACGCTCACAATGCTGAGCAAACTACATTAACTTTCGCATCCTACAAGGTACCCATTTAACACCTGGGTGGAGAGTGGCAAATGTAGATTAACCCCTTGCTAAAGGACGTTAGTGCCGGGCTGGGAGTTGAACCCCGTACATTGTGATCTGAAGTCGGGTGACTTATCCACTAGACCCAGCACCTCTACTGAAGAAGGCATAAATATCATGCATGAGAAAAATATCTCAACCCGTTTGCAATTAATTGGTTCATGGTTAGATGGCGGTTGTTAACCGAAATATCACAATCCGCTTATATAGAGACTTCGGTGGTAAGCGCTTTATAAGCACCGTTTTTAGTATTATCATTATTAATCCTTCATTGAGGGATTTATATAAATTACAACATGTTTCAGTACTACAGAAAAAGAGGTGACATGAAAAGTAGGAGATTGGTAAAAATATCCATTAAAAGCGAATCGATTTTAGGTCACCTTTAAAGTCTCCAGATAGACACATAATCCTAGAGCTACCGTAAAGGATACGTTTAGGACGCGGGCATGAACTGATATGTTACACCAGGGAGATGTGAGTTTACACACGTATCATGTTTGGTGCTTCGTGAAAGTGTAATCATTCGTTCCCGTGTGTTTTGTTGAAGGAACTATAGTTCAAACCGGATTTGCAAATATTGCATAAATTTAGAGGTTTGATTTGTAGAAAAAGAAAACACATTGCAAGCCAAAAGAACGCGTTTGTTCGTAAAAAGAGTTGAGTTGGCTCCATGCAGCGATTAGTGAACGAGAAGGAAGAGAAAGCAGGCGGAGAGAGAGAGAGAGAGAGAGAGAAAGATAGAGAGAGAGAGAGAGAGAGAGGGAGGGAGGGAATGAGGGAGGGATGGAGGGAGGGAGAAAAAGAGATAGGGATAAAATAATGATCAAAGCATAGGAAGTGTGTATTAAAATGATAATTTTTTTTTCTGAATTCTTTCGAAAACGATATAGGCCACCTATTCAAACGAATTCTCGTTTTCACTATAAAAATATGGCGAGTGTATATTAAAGGTACAGTAGCAGAGTTCTTGATTTCCTAATGTATCCAAAAAAAAATTGTATATGGAGAAATTGATGCATCATGATTATAGGATCGCATTACTGTCAGTTAGTTTTCTTTTTTTGCATTTTCATTTCATTTCGATGTTTCTATTTTCAGACATCGGTACGCCATTCCATTGTCTGTCTAGGCCTGGGCCTATTTCATTAATCTTAAATGTTTAACAAAATATATATGTATCGTAGACAAAGCAATTAAAACAATCTTACATTTTGTTTCGAACTTTTCCTTCATGTTAAGTTGACATAATGGCGTATCACTTTGTTTAATTTCATTACTCATTTTGCCCTCGATGACGCGTGTGGATGCGGATGACATTTATTTAATGCGTGACGTAAGCCAAAATCCGGCACTAATTTCAGTTGAAATTGATTACAGAGGCGGATGAATCAGAATGAGGAAGGAATTTGAGGTGGGCTTATGCATGTCAGAATAACTCGATATGTTGTCAAACCTTTCTTTGTAAGCTACCGATGAGCTTTTCTGACATCACTATGCATGTTGGGGTGATGAAAATACGTATGAGTATCATATTTAGATTCAGATTCATTTATTTATTGTTTTCAAATAGCAGTGACTCACATAAAAACATGGCAACATACATTACTGATAAGAGTGTTGTTATATCTAAATTTCAGTAGGTAATAATTGAACATTAATAATTACAATGACCTTATTGATTATTTTATTATTTATATGTATTTAGTAGGGCATATTCAAAAGCTATGCTTGTATATTACAAGTATATTACATCTATGTTGTGTACTGATTTAATGAATCATATATAACCAAATAAACATAACAATTATTATAGAAAAAACACACGAAAATTTCAATCGTCAAAATATCATATTTCATCATAATTTATATATACAACTATTTGAGGAAGAAGGACTGCCACTGTAAGTAGAATGCTTGAAAATATTACAGCCCAAAGCAAATCTTATGCAATAGATGAACAAATTTATTAAGAAGAATGGACAAATAATTGAAAGCACATGTCAAATATAAGGATAATGATGAGATTGTTGAGGATGACGATGATACTGATAAGAATATTTCAATGAAAGATATACAGGGATGAAAAACTATTATGACAAAGACTGAAAAGTTGACACAGAAAGTTTATCTTAAGAATGAATGACATGACTTATTCCAAAGCCTTATATTGATTCTGCTTTTATAGTTTGACACCTTCATTCCAAAAAACAACAAAAATCGGAGTCTTTTCTACAATCAGATGATAAATGGCAGCCTGATCAGCTGTTATTGGTCTTTCGCTGTAAGATAAAACCGGGAAAATCCTGGTTTATCCCATGATGCAAAGTAATGATCCTTTTACCTTCCTATTTTATCAAAAGGTGTATTATGTAAATCTGCTGAACTTGTGTCATTTTCAACTTCTGCCTATTTTTGATTTTTAATTTTTACACTTCATCCATTTTGTAAAAGGTACAATCATCCAAGCTCAAAGAATGATGCACACAAATCGAATACGCCATTTACACAGAAAGTAACAGGAAAGAAACATCCCCTCAAGGGACCTTTCATCGGCTAGTCAGAAGAGTACTTGAAAACTTTCATCACAACAACAATCTGAAAGTGAATGAATGTTTCAACCCTCCTGTGCCATGTGTGCAATATTCCGTCTGTGTTTATCATGACTAGACCGGTGTGAATCGGTGAATCATCCCTTCATGTCCGCTATTTCTAAGATGTGTTTAATCGTTCAAAATGAGGGGCGTTTTGAACGCTCAAGAGTTCCTTAGTCATGTATTATCGAAACTTAGTCATATAAGATGTTGGGATTAGTGGGTACTTTCATATCGGGATTTTATAACCTTTGTGTCAACAGGTCTGTTATTCTTGGCTCTAGAAGGCTCTGTTACAGCTTCTTTTCATTTCCTTACAATCTATATATAACTTGTTAAAGTTTGGATTTATTCAAAGATTGTTTCAGTAGTTAATCGAGACTTTAGATTATGATGAAACAGCTTATCATCATGACTCACATTATTGTACTTCAAAAATAGACCCGAATCTGACCCACATCATTTAGTGTTCCTTACAAACGAACTATAAATTAGTGGAATTGCAGGAGAATTTTAATTTTTCAATACCTCAAGCATTTTCTTTTCTGAACTGAACGTATATAATCATCCATTACTTGACTCTCAATCCAAGGCTAACAGTTCGAATCCCTTCACGGCACTAACGTCCTTTTGCAATAAATTAATCTATATTTGCCATTCTCCAGTCACAATCCAGGTGTAAATGGCTACTTGGCAATTGCTGCGGTAGTCATAATTGCAGGGTCCTCACGAAGAACAGAACTGTTGTTTATGAGGCTCCACGGGTTAACAACATTATCATTGTAATCATTGTTTCATATTTTTCTGTCAGGTGTCGTCATAAAATGTCAATAAATTAAGAAACAATCATGATAATAATGCAGCACTGGGACTGGTTGTAATGATCTGATTGCTTTCACCCCCATGCACAGACCTTTGTTCTAGGAGGGTACTAGAGAAATGAAGGGATCATCTTTGTACGTCGTCTTCATCCTCCTGGCGTGCATCATTCTCCATGGTAACGCAGATGATAGTGAGGAGGGACAGGGGACTGATGAGAGCTCGGAGGAACAAGTTCCAGGTGAGAATGGGTTCTGCATGGGGTATCGCAAAATGAGGGAGGGGTGCGAGAATGTACTATCATCGACATTGGTACAATATAACAAAGGGCTTATGTTACTCCACAAACACAAACTTCAAATGGATTGACTTTGGGGAGACTATTTTGAACACTTTTCGGAAACTTCTGTTCGTTGTGTGGATATTATTATATAGACATATTTTACAGCAACATACTAGATTAAAGAATTTTGCTTGATTACTTGCGATTGCTATCTATACATCGTTTAATAATTCCAATAATTCCAAAGCATCTATCATATTATACAATTAGAAATAATGTTCGATTTGTAACCCTTACAATGTTTCAATAACGGTAACAGGTATGGTATATACCATATCAACTATCATTTGGAGGGGGGGGGGTCATCTTGACTGAATTATTGGTTGTGCGTATCAAGTCATTTATTTAAAACATTTCGCGATGAGTATTAAGTAATCATTTTGCACATAAAACATATAACAAATATTTACCATTTTCTTTTGCAGTGCAAGACAGGAATTGTCAAGGATATTGTCAACAGAACCCTTCTTGGAGTTTAACTGTATGTGGGAGCAATGATCGAACTTATAGATCGACATGTCTATTCTGGCAACACGCCTGCACAGCAGGAGCTACTGGTTACTGGTACATAGCACATGTAGGAGCCTGCATGAGACGACAGCCGGTAACACCGAAAAGTATGTCGTATCATATTATCGAAAATATAAATTTGAGCATTTACTATTAAAGAGCTAGTGAGACAGATGTGAGAAACAAAGATTCTATGAGACAATTCTCGGTGAAAATTGCTCCACGATCATTCCTAATGCCTACCAAGTCCTAAACAAAAACTATGGACCCAAAACTAAACCCAACCCTTGTGCTAACCCTTAATCGACCAGAAAAATTCAAAGAACAGAAATATTCAAGTGCAACCCTTGATCCGTATCTCTGACAGATTAATCAAGGAGCAAAATTCGATTGCGTACGTTTGTTAAATAGATAATCATAATCGATAATCTCCTATCCTGGCATTTTAACTACATAGTTTGATTAATTTATAAAACCAAAATAATTGATGCGATGGATTTGTCTCCGTTTCAATATGAGCATGATAAGCAAGTACAAAATACATATAAATTCAATAATTGACATAAAACAATGTAATAAGAAAAGATAGATGTAATACAAGACAAAATAGAAATAATGTAGAATTGAAAATGATAACGGAACATTGTTGCCCTACATTGAAGCGGAAGGGCACGCTAAAGAAATAATGCTTGTATTTAAAGGCAACTCTTAAGATGTATACGCGTTGATAACATTTAATTACTTTATTTCAGGAGTCCCCACTACAAGGAGACGACCCATAACTGCCAGGGTTACTCAAGCTCCTACCACGACTAGGAAGACGACGACGAGGAGAACGACTACGACAACGACCACCACGGCAGCCCCCGTGGTGACGACACCCATCCCTTGCCCACCGACATGTGAGCTGGTCCTGGAACCTGTCTGTACTACAGTGGGAACCTATCAAAACGAATGCACCTTTAACTGGGTACGATGTCAAGGTATCATATCACCGACTGAAAGTATTCTCTACAGGGGTTATTGTTTAGATACATCGACGGCGGGCCCATGATCATGGAAGTACTAATTAACAGCGATGGTCGAAGTCAAACTGTCCTTCCAGCTACAATAGATCATTTGGGCTCTTTCCAAATCGCCTGATTCATTGAACACCGGAGTTTGGTGGTTACAATGGAAAGAGAGATGAATGAGGGCATGGGTGTGTTTATGAGGGTACGGTGTGGGTGTGGATTTGGGAGGGTGTATGTGTGTGTGGGGGAGGGGGTGGTGCTATCTTGTGAAGTTGGCAGATATAGCTTGACAAAAATGATTAGGGCATCCCATCTTATTAAGATTTGGGGTTGATTCAAGCCAATTGTAAGTTATCAAACCAAGTTTTTTTTTAAAGATAATGGTTGCCTATATACAGTTATTATTTCAGGAGCTGGTGAAGACAGCAAAGATTTGAGGGGGAAAAATGTGAAATTGATATTAACTCATTTTCATAAGACCGAACCCAGCTCTCACTTGCAATCAAACACTTGAACATTCGATTAAGGCACGAGGCAAGCCTGGAAGGGAATAGAAGAGGAGAAGAAGTACTGAATAAATTGAATAAATTGAATGACATGAATGAAAAATAAAAGACAATAAAACGGCGAACACATACAATAGTTTGCACTTGACTATAATGGCTTGATGGCTATTCCATTTGTAATTATTTTTTTTTTTTTAAATGAGGATTGGAATTCGATATGGATTTCTCAAAATCGTTTAAAGTTGTTCTACCATGTCTACAGGAACAACCCTACTCTTTATGTTCACATGGTTATGGAGTAAATTATTGACAATAGAGGAGCATATAAGGCATATTTTCGATCATAATGTTGGTGGTTTGAACAAAATCACAATTTCATATATTATGCTAGGAATGTACTGTATGTTATTGAATATAATGTAGATATATTTTGACAATGTATATATCTTGATGAAGTCGAATAAGCAATGTAAGATGATCGATGTGTCTTTCAACAGGACATACTTAACAACAACAAAAAACATTCTGATGAATATCGCGACATTGGGTTCATAACGTCACATTTATACAACTTCGTAAACTGATAAAACCGCCGTTACAGTGTTTAATGCTAAGCGCAAATTGGTTCATTCGTCAATTTCAACTAATGTTAAAAGCACATCCGGCCCACCATATTTTTTCTAAATGAAATAATTAGGTAAGAAAATGCGTTTATTCGTTTTTATTGCTTATAATCACAAGACCAAAAAGCAAAAACATTCTTGGTGTTTATCAAATTCATGACCGGACGGACGCATCATTCCTCTTGCAAAAAGTAGGAATAAAGAGCACCACAGTAATCATGAATGTCAATGTCATGAATGTGAACATACATGTAGAAGGTAAACGGTGTGAACGCATCTGTAGCTTCACGTTGCCAAAACGATGAAAGTGTTTCAATTCGCTTCTTTGTCTTATATTACTGGGGAGTTTGAACTTACTAGTTCGATGTGTGATCACTGTTCATACTGGCCTTACAATTTACACTCATAATAGTGCGGAAACTGCGGATACAGAGTGAACACGGTGTGTTCACATTTTCAATAATAAGAAAATGTTTGAATTTTGCTCCGAAGTCATACAGAGCGCAAATTTGGTACACAGCAGTGCTGAAAATGTGAACATACTGTGTTTACACATTCTCTCTAAACCATCAATGTTTCATACTCTGTCACATAGTGAAAAGAACCGTGGAAGAACAGTCTTGTCGCTATATGGGTTGACTGAACTAGGTGTCCTTCCGACTTTATTATTGTCTTCTTCTTTTTTTACATTTTTTACATTGCATATTATGCTTGTTTTAATGTTTATTTATATTATGTTGTAAATGTTCTGTATATATATCATGTTTTTATTGTGAATTCGGAGAATGAATAAATCCAATCAAAACCGTTTGATAACGCTATATAGGCCCTATTAGCATTGCAGTGTTTAAGCTCTGATATCATTCTTTGGAGCTTGCAATACGTGATTCTTTTTTGTAGCTACAGTGTGGATAAAAATGGATATGGCTATGAACACAGTGTGCTCACGTTGTCAAAACTACGACAGTATTATAAAACATGCTGACATAATCATAATGTGGAGCATAGAATCCCTCGTTTTCTTAGAGTACAGAGTGAAAAATCCCTGCTTGTCTCCGACAACATTGTGACTGAGTGTTCACATTATCAGCACTCCTAAGTTCCAAATCTATTATGTGGTAATACTGTGGAGTTTTTTTCTTTGCAGTGTGAAAATGCACTATCCATCATAGTATGTCACACTATGGAACAAAATGGGCGCAAAACTGTGTAAATATTCTGTCTGGGTTTTCACAATGTTAACACTATGAAAAGTCGTGTTCTAGCTCTTCTGTGATCACACCAGGGAGGTGTCACTTATCCCTGATCACACTGTGGTCTTTTCTTTGGGGATGCAGTCTGTTATGACATCGATTTGAATTGGTCAATGTACCCAAAAAGATGACAGATGTTCAATGTACAATGCCTTACTTTAGATGTTATGTAATAATTTCGTATGCAATTATTATATTTTATCAAATGTACACCTGTGCTGTTATTCAATAGCATATTTATATATTTACTGGTATGAACAAATTAAAGATCTATATTGTTCATTTTGGAAACTAATCGGTGTTTTACATTTCTCATTAGTTTTACTGATAAAACAAGCAGCTGACATATTACGTAATTCAGGTGTGAAATTTTCTAGAAATTTTTTATTCAGAATTTCCCAAAATTGAAAACTCAAAGTATGCCCTTTTACCACAATTAGATTTATCAATGTTACAAAAACAGAAATAGAACTTACGACTCGTACAATTAATAGCATTTGACAAGCTCAATTTATGAATCTGACCAAACTCTGGATGTTTATCGTGACTCACACAAAATATACCGAATTCAGCTTCATATCTCTGAACGATTATTGTTTCCAAACCATTCACACTAATCTCTAGAGAGAGGGGAGGAAGAGAGAGAGAGAGAGAGAGGGAGAGAGAGAGAGAGAGAGAGAGAGAGAGAGAGGGGGGAGGGGGGAGGGGTTGGTAACTACGGTACGCTGTTATGTCTTATGTAACATCAGAGAAGAACAGAGGGAGAGAAGATGAGATGAGATACATGATGGAGATCTTTGGGAAGATAGAGATAGAAAGAGAGAGAGAGACAAAGAGAGAGAGAGAGAGAGAGAGAGAGAGAGAGAGAGGAAGATGGAGAGAGGGAGATAGAGAGAGAGAGAGAGAGGGGGGGAGAGGGGAGATGTAAAAAAATAGGATTAGTTATTTTTTGTGATATAGGAGAACTGCACACGACCACAAGAAAAAGAATTGTAATGTATCAAGCAAATACTTGGACAAGAGAGGGCAGCTGAGCTGTTTAAAGACATAAGTCACATCTAGTTCTACATCGCTTCTTGTAAGACAAAGGAGAGAATAAAGTGAAAATAAAATTGGAGAGAGAGAGAGAGAGAGAGAGAAAGAGAGAGCGAGAGAGAGATATATAGAGAGAGAGAGAAAGAGAGAGGGAGAGAGAGAGGGAGAGAGAGAGAGAGATGGGGATGGGAGGGAGGGGGCGGGGTTGTTTGTCTTTAGTTTGGGCATGGTTTGGGGATCTTGAACCATACTGTCTACGTGTCTTAATTCTTGATGTCGTTTAACAATTAACAGTTATCAATTCCCTCTCAGTTAAAAGAGGCCAGGCCTGCAAAAGGTTTCCTATGTATCTATATCAGCTGTGCTGCGATATAGGCGAAGGTACTATGAAACCGTTCGTCAATTTTTCATACAAATATGGAGATGATTTAGACATGAAACAAATTACAACTTATCATGATGAGGTAGGTAGAAATGTCAATTTCGGAAACGAAAACCATGCCAGGAAGGAACCTTGAACAAATAACAAAAAGTACATATAGAATAATTATGGTTTCCCAATTAAAAATCACGAAAACAATGAGTCTAGTTAATCAGAATCCGGTATTAAGCATGTGATTATCTGCTGGACAGGAAAAGGCACCAATTTCGTTCATTTTATTGTTTCAAATTAAACGTAAAATAAATATTTTGATGATACGCTTCTGTAGATGATTTCGCCAAATAAAATAAACTATATTTCAAACACATCTGTCCCGTTTGAACATTCAGATTATAACTAAAGTATCTATATTTGAACATACAATTTTTGTAGATTTTTGTTCATACCAAGGATAATTATAGTGAAGGCCCCGGAAGCTTCGGGTTACTATGAGAGTTAAATCTTGACGGATTTGTCCTTTTACAGAATTAAAAGCTGAGGTTGCATTTAGATTTCTATCATAATAATTAAATGTATTCTTGAATACATATTGAAATCCCCTATCTTTTTTTAGATGAACTACTCATCCAACTAGTTGGTACATTTGTAGATCATGTAATGTTGATGTATGATGTTACCATTATTATATTACTTTTGTATGTTGATGTTCTGAGCGTTGAGCTTCATGTCATATTGTTTTAATACACCAAATCAATTCAATCTATTTTCAATAATAATTTCAATCTACAAAAATAGAATAGTTTCTTGTTAATGTTTCATTTGATATTACTCCATTCCATTATCCTCTTTTTTCTTCAATTCTTTCCTTCTCTTTCACAATTTTCCTCACTTTCACTAAACGCCAAACTAGTTATCTATAACTTTTGCAATAGAGCTTCCACATTGCTTTACCGAAAGTATTAAGATTATAATTAGACATTACGAATACAGCTAATGTTTAAGTAAACAAAATAAACAAAAATCAGTAAAAACTGCAGCCTCATATACCGCGGTACGAATAACCCCAGATTCCTCGGAAGATGGATATTAACATAAGGAATTCGATGAGATTGATAATAACCAATATAACTTTACTTCCCATAACCTTATGACTGCAAACATCATTTTAAAAAGCTCCTTGGTGGATCCAGTATTCTCTGGCAGGGGAGGGGGGGATGCACAATTCCGAAAATTATGTCACAAACAAATAATAATAAAAGTAATCAGGCCCTTTTACCCTTCCCCTCTCTTTTTGGGGCCGGGGAGGCACGCGCCCCTAGACACCTGGAACAACATCCACTGAAGTAGACTAAATGAATTATCTTTAAAATCAATTGCCCTAGCTTCCACCCAATAGAGTATTTCTTTTTTTCGTCAGTATGGAAAAGCCGTGCAGTAAGTTGTAAACATGCGTATGAGAGGGGGCAAAAGTAGCACAATCATTACAGGTGAAAGTTAAATGTAAAACGAAATTATTCATTTTTAGCAGGCCTAGCTTAATGTGAGCATTGGATTTACTCTTTTATATTAGGTGTTAATTGTAAAGGGTGTTTGTGGTCTGAAGTATTACTCAATCAAAAGCGAATTAAAAAAAAAAAGACAATTTAACTGTGATGACGGATCAATTCTTATGTGCATATCATGGCCCAGCCTGCAGTTGTAAAATAAACTTATGTATAAATGGTAGTGGTGTAACCTCAGTGGGTTGACAAAGGGTACTGGGGCACTGTCATTGATATTGTTTGGGTTTTTTTTTTTCATTCAATTTTCATACCGCTCTGACATCGCACAATGAGAACAGGAAGTCCGCTCAATTACGACGTCATCATCTGCTTCTCATCCTAGCCCACCAGACTGACTTTATTGTTTAACTTTTGTTTAATAGTTTCCGGCCCGAAAAGCGGCTTACGTAGCTATATACAACAATTATATAACGCATTTCAGCGTTTGTTATGGCCCATGGAAATGTTCCAATCGTCGGATTTGATGGTTGCATGTGACGAACTGACGCTGGATAATTATATAGCCATCAAAATATGTGTGTATGCTTCACAAAGCAATATTTTTGCAGCGGTACTTGTGTTCGGCGAGTCTCTAGGGTGGAAATAGTTGAAACCCATGTTATTTCGTGTTTTTTTTTACATTGTGACGTTGCACCGGTTGTGTTCATACGAGTTTATATGCGTGAATTAAAATCTGTATTGACGAAAGAGCTTAAATCATCTCTCTTGTGTGAATGGGAAATCCACCCCAGTAACCCCACCCTTGCCCCAAACAATCTGACGGTATTCTGGTAATCACGTACACGGCAAACCTGAGGGTAGAGAGGGACAGGTGGTCGAGGGCGGCACGCTGTCACGACACCGATTGAAGTAAATCTACTTTTCAACAGTTGCTGTAGCTTGACACGAACATGACACGGCACCTGTGAGCAAACAGACAGAATCCCTACAGCTTTATAGCCCAGGAGCCATTCCTTCAACGTGGACGTAGACCGATGGAATCAGAAAGCTCGCCATGCCATACGTGTATGTCCTCTCGCAGTAACTTGACAAAACATTCCATCAGCTCCGGTAGGAAACATATCCATAGATATTTGAAGGAAATAAAACAACCTGGAAATATAGCCGGACTAATTGGAATAAATCATCATCGTGAAATCGGAAGTCGGGGGACGACTGGGAAATAAATGAGAACGTGAGCGCACTGACCGCTGTATGCACAACATCGCAGCAATTAGCAATACAATCATCCATTCTACTATCATCTTGACTTTTAAAAAAACATGGCTTTACCACGAGCTTTAAAAAACATATCCTTGATTCTCTTCGTGATCGTGATAAAGTGCCAAACCTCAACGACGAGGGCTGACGATGACGACAACGAGGATACATCAGAAGAGTACATTGAACCTCGAAATAGACGATCTGGTTCGAGTGCCCTATTCAGTACTGTAGCTACCATGAGAGCCAGGTTGCCGAGACCGCCAAGAGCACTTGATAACACAAATGGTAATATGAATTTACATCATACTGGTTTTGAATAATGTTATTTGTGATTGAGGTATGCAGGAAAGGTCATTGGTCTACCAGGTCAAACTATTTTACGTATAAAGGCAACCTGGTTCCAATTAACATGTATTGGCAAACTAAATTATTTAACTAGTACTAGTAGTATACAATATATCCTAAATATGTATTCTCATATTATTTGAGACTACCATTCTGTAAGCAGCAGAGTTGCATGATATTTGTTTATTTTGTAGCATATGTACTACAGTACAAAAGGGATTAAACAATAGACCTAAGTGATTATGCTATAATTTTTATGGTAACATTATATAAAGGGAATTACATCTTGTAGAAATTGTGTAGGTTTCACGATATTTTTATGAATTAAGTCTTTAAAGGTAATACAAAGTTTTGGGAAATTTGAAAATTGGGTGGAAAGTGATTCTTTACAATTTTGATATATTAAGGATGCCCCTGTAGATGTATTATAAGCACAAGAAAAATTAGCCCCTAAAACACTTCTCCTTTCGAGAAAAATTGAATACAAAAATTTACCGGTGCTGCCGGTAAATTTTGATCAATTTCAAATAGCGCCTATATATACGGCCGTACAATGGTAGCTGCGACCCTGAAAATCTCAGAATATGTAGTTGGGATATATAATTTCCAAACGGGAATAGCTAATTGGTCGATTTTCGTCAAGAAACATTGTTTTATAGCTCAATTAATATCTTGACCTTGAGAGGGAGCTATATAACATAAAGAGTTTATTATTTACAATTTCATCACTTTAGACTCGATTTCAACCGCAACTACGATCCCTGAATATTGTAGGATCGCATATGCTTCAAATAATTATGTTCAATTGAACCAAATTTATGACCCCATCCCAAAACTTTGTATTACCTTTAAGAGTTCTAGAAAAGAAATGAAAGCTCCTGCTCTTGAAAGGGATGTCTGATATTTGATGGAGACGAATGAATTACATCTATACATAAAAATGTGAGCGAAGCAAAGCAAATCTCCATTCGACAAAAATTGAAATTGAAGTGAAAAAAACCAAACAGTTATTTCGAGGGAAAAGTATTCACACGTATAGGATTCAAACGATGAAAATAGGACCGCGGCTAGAATGGACACATGATAAATGTATTTAAAAAAATGACTTGTGAGTAATTGTCCAAACAAAACTTGTAATAGGATGACCTTGAACGGTTGAACCATTATCAGTAGAAGATTTGTAGCTGAAACTAGCTACAAACACAACTATATATATATAGGAGTGTCGATCATCATAACACACAATCTAAATCTTGTTATATTCTTAAAAATCATATTTGTAATGATGATTGAAGAACAGAAAACAGAAAACCTCATAAAGAATTGAATGACCAATCTGCAATACAAGTTCATTGCTGTTTCGTGAAGGTATATGGAGAAACTACTTTTTAAACATTACTGTTGAAGCTTTCGAGAAGAAAAATACAAAGGTGTGGAATTTTGTTTACACAAGAAGATTACGGTCCTCCTTCGTACGTCATGTTTGCCAAGGCCTTGATTTAGTGTACAGGTCACTAATAATATAGGCTTTCAAACTGTTGCGTAATCAGATAATTGTTATTCATTACTAATTAGATTTCTGTCGTTAATCATCGCAAAGAGCCCGATGGTTACACAATAAGAGTACCATGCCAATGAATACTAATATATGAATCGATAAGCTAATGAATGTGGAATGCCATACGAGTGAACGTGAATATAACGTTTAATTCTAAAACCTCAAATGTTAAATCAAAATTTAAAAGTGACAACATTTTCTAAATGGTAGATTTATACTTTAAACATTTAAAGAGAAGGTTGAGTTCTGGGAAGAGGTAAAAAATAATTTGTGAGCGTTATCATTGTTATTATGCAAGGGTGGAAGAACATAAGATTAAACATGTTCCCTGAAAAGCATGGCTCTTCAAATGCCTTCATATTCTAAATATGACATGAAACATCGTAAAAATCGGGGGTAGGTTTTTTTCGCCATGTGCTCGTGTAGTCCCATATACATCATTCTGTGCGCATTGCTTGTAACTTTGCCAAGATTTGGCCAAATTTCTTATCATTTTGATGATTCCAGAACCTTGCAATACACACGAATACTTATGTACTAGATGATCAACCTTTTCTGATAGATTCCACATCGTTTCTTTCACAATGCAATCACATGACCAGAACTCAACTTTATCTTTAAACATGCTTGGTCGGTGGAATACAGCACGTACTACCAGTACCATTGTGAAATCGATGTCACTCTTTGCCTTTTCAAAATAATGTTTGAGTTTTTTTGAGTGTAGAAGACAAAAATAATGGAACAAACATAAACTGATCTCTTTTACTTCACCATTGTCTGTCCAATCTCAGGAAGACATTCTGATTTTTGCTGCGTTCATGAAATAAAACGTACAGTCATGACACCGGGGATATCAGTTTGAAGAAATTGTTCCGGGGTGGGGGCTGTTAATTAGGGTTATGTCGAAATAAACGGAGGACAATAGGTGAATAGTGAGGCGATGACATCACCGTTATATTTCCGGCGGTTACTTACCTTGAAACAGTATTCTTCATTTAATTGATTACAATCAGGGAGATGTGAGTTTTGGTCTCTTTTATACAACATAATTATCTCGTTTTTAATCTGTATCTTTCTGATTCTTATTTTTATTCAAACCAAGTTATTCTGGTACCGGAGTTATCTTAAAGAGAGTTTTCGGGCCACTGTATAGTGATTTATATTTGATTCCCTCCCCTCCATATTATAGTTCATAGCGTGGAGGTTTGGTGTTATCACTATCCTCAAGTTTATGAGTTTTGCCGCTACCTTGAAAACAGGACCCCTATTGTCACAACCTCTACTATATCTAAAACCGCTAAGTTTTCGGGCCACTGTAGAGATTTATTTTTTATTCCCTCCCCTCCATATTATAGTTCATACGTGAAGTAGCGTAGAGGTTTAGTGTTATCACTATCCTCAAGTTTATGAGTTTTGCCACTACCTTGAAAACAGGACCCCTATTGTCACAACCCCTACAATAACCATGGACCTACACTACTATACTATAATATAACTAAAACCGCTAATTCAACAGAAAAGGGTAAGCACTGAAAGCCGCAGACACTGTCTTGGCTCAAGTTCAATCCAGATGCGGTTTACATTGTAGGTCAGCGCATATAATTAGAGGTTGTCAAGTGGGTCGTCGAACATATTGTTTTGATTTCTCAATGTTCGATATGAGCAATTTCACACATGGTCTTCATTTGCGATGATAATTAGTTTTTCTGGAGGATAGTAAGATCGATCGGGTCATGGTATAAGCATGGTCATGGAACACATAACATGCGATGATTCATTCGGAAGTAGGTTTGGCAATTTAGCTAACGATCACTCACTGGAGAGCTAGAGTACCTCTCATATTTTGTTTTTAGAATCGGATTAAAGACAGGAATCAACCAAAATAAAAACCGTCAAAGGAACAAGGTGAATTTGGGATAGATAAGTAGTCAAATTTGCTGCCTTGTTCTCGTTCACTGACTTGATTAAGTATTACAATTACATTTATTTACTGCTTAAAAATATTATAACAATTTAAATGACAACATGGGTCAACTAATACGGATATAAAGCAATGTTAACTGTACAAGTCTGCCATTAAAATGTACAGTACCTCAAGTGAGGGGTCCGAAAACGAATTTGGGTTGAGGTGGGTGTGTTAATCAACACCAAGTGAAAATTTATTACATGTATTTGTGTAGGATAAAGTATAGTTGCAGATCAGTGGTTTCCTAAAGTGTAGAACAAGGAGCCGCCCACTATGGACATACAAAAATAGTAGCTAAAATTAAATCATTCGTTCGTAGCCACCCCCTCCCCGCCACCATCCTTATTGTAATTAAAGTATCACAAAACAAAAGAAGGAATAAAGTATCAAACTGAACTGATACAATCAAAGCCCCTATTACTAATATAGAAACACCTACCAAGGTATCTACTATAGAACGCCCCACATCGTAGGAATCTACGATACATTTTAGATAGCTCGTCATAAGTACTGTTTCTCATTCTTTCATAGGTATATGTAACACAGTGGCGGATCCAGGGGGGGGGGTCCCCCCTGGAAAAAAAAAGTTTTTCACGTTAATTTTACCTTTTTTTTGGAGATGGGGCCCCCCTGGCGCTCAAGGGGGGGGTGCGATTTTTCAAATACCCCCCCCCCCCCCACTGAGCGAAATATTGGCCGGCACGATTTTCAAATTTCAGCTCACTAAATTTCAAATTGATTTCATATTTGTGCCCCTCCCCTAAGAAATCTTGGATCCGCGCCTGACACAACAAGTTCGTTCGTTTTAATTTTGAAATATACATGAACTGACATATGAAATTGTCGCCGAGTTCCTACATCTCGTTAGTATTTGTAGCAGATCGAAAGATCGGCTTCCAGTTAGCCCCGACATTGGTCGGAGGAACTTGGCCTCTTTCTCGATTTCAATATAAGTCCTCTGGCTACAGGCTACAGAGCTATCCCTTGCCAATTAAACGTTTAAAGAGCTAAATACGAAGACATTATACCAGCATATTCCTTTGGTTTTCCTTGGTGTTGCCACGGATAGTATTTCAAAATTGGGTTCAAGTGTAGGTGACAGCTCTCAAAGCCTTGGGCATTCTGAATGTGATGTCTTACAGCACTTCAAGTTGATGGAGAGACAGTGCTTATTCGATTTTTCTTTTATTCGAACAAGATATGGGTGGGGTGGGGGGATGGTGGTCCAATTTTTTTTCTTCTGACAATTATGTATTTGCTGACAGATTTTTAAAAAAAATGTCGTATAGCAACCTTTATAGAGAAGCCCCCGTTACTCATGATTCGTTAATGAATGGAATAACTGTTGTAGATTGGCAGATTGAAAAGTCTGTCGCCATTCTTTCAAAATATACAGGCCCCCCATATCTATTGTCTTGTTAGTGGATGAAATATAAAACTGATCATGTATTGGTCATCTAATCTGTATGCTTTATAAGAAAGTACAGTGAGTCATTATGCATGTTAGGGCCTCCAGATGGTAGAAGGCTGATTCAGCACAACTAAAATTAGAAGCAAAATAATTTTCCCCCCCCCCCGGCCGACATCTGTCATGTGTTGATAGTAATATCTCAATCATAACCAGCCTCCGCGGGCCAGGGTTAAAGCGCACATTCCCCGATCAATATTATAGTCATGAAAGGCATATAATATATATATTTTTGCTTCATATATTCCACTAAATCACAATTATTTTGGATTAGGGAAAGGTTTAAGGTTTTTTGTATAGGCCTATATGACTTCTTTAGTCAAGAGCATGTCATAATTATTCGCAAGAACGTGACTATATTATTCATTTTATTTCGTGATGCTATGTTGAACATAATATTACTTTTAGAGATGCTATGTTTTTTTTCTCACTTCCATCCTGTTGCAGGCTTTATAAATGAAACGTTATGTGGATCAAACGAGGAGCACTATCACTACTATACCAATATGCAAGAATTGGTGGAAGCCGAGGCAAAACTTGTGCCTAATTCATTTTGTGATATAGGTGAGTTAATACTCATGACATAGAAACATGGTTTTATATGGTTTTTATATCATTTCTAATTTTCTATACATAATGTACCGAACCGTGCTAGGCTATGTTGTCAATCTTATCAGGCAACATATATGTTTTGTAATTGTTATATACAAATCAGTTGGAAAAATATAACATTTCATCTCTTTCCATTTTCCATACGCCTTTCGCATGTAGGCAACATAATTTGTTTTATATGAAATAAATGGCATATTACTAAATAAAATATTCAACTGTTTATGAACACATTTTGATAGTAAAATTATATTTAAAAATATTGAAATATTTAGATAATGGCATATAAGATTATAGTCTGGTGTGTTTCCTACACTTCTGATGCATTATTATTATAATAAGCCGCTTTTCTTGCGCCATCAATCTATTTTGAGCCCAGATGTAACCCACCACGTCTAGCCCCCTATATGGATTCAATGTGATTTTGGGGTCTTCTTCTTCTTCTTCTTCGTCTTCTTCTTATTCTTCTTCTTCTTGTTTTATTTTTCTTCTTCTTCTTCTTTTCCCATGTCAAAAATTTGCGTTAAATGTGAATAATCATAATAATGCCCATAAAAGGGCTCTGGATACCGCCATTATTTATCATGGTTCGATTGTATGAGTTGTGAGAAGGTTGAGTTCTGGGAAGAGGTGAAAAATAATATGTGAGCGTTATCATTGTATTATGCAAGACAATAGTGTGAAGAACATCAGATAAGAAATGTTCCCTGAAAATCATGGCCATTCAAATGCCTCAATATTCTAAATATGGCATTTAACATCATACAAATCGGGACGGACTTTTATGCCACATTTCTTGTAGTCCCATAAACATCTTTCTGTGAACAGTGCTTGTAACTTTACCAAGACTGGGCCAAATTTCTTATCATTTTGATGATTCCAGAACCTTGCAGTACACACCAATACATATATGCTAGATGATAAACCTATTCTGATCGATTTCACAACGTTTCTTTCACAATGCAATTGCATGACCGGAACTCAACTTTATCTTTAATATTCCAATGTTCATCACTTCTTTTGTTTCTCTATACATCCAGGTTGTGGAAAGCCTCAACCCGATCCATGTCCGAGCAGGATGCCAGTTTGTACAAGATCCGAAGGAAACTATCGTGTATATGAAAATGAATGTGAGGTCTACAAAGTGAGATGTGAACGAATGGAAAATAATGGAGAGTCATTAATCGACGCCGATCCACGTAGCTGTCAACTAGAAAGTAAGAAGAGTATCCTATCACCTCTCCATTATAGAAAATATCACTGTTCATTGAGAGCAGACCTGTATTATATTTATGGGCTCTTTACGAAGTCGTTTAATTTTGCTCGATTCGTAGGACTTTCTAGCTACCTACACTCAGTGGAGGTTTGAATTAAATTTCTGAGAAATATATTTTTCTGTAAATTTCAATTATTGGGATGGATCAGAGGCGATGAATAGCCATTCCGCGATTGAGGGGGGAGGGGGGTAGGGGCGGGCAGAGTCGTAATCAATGAACAAGGGCGTGGAAAGCCGAGTGGTCACATAATTATGAACAAAAGAAACACAATATAGATTTAATGCCCCCCCCCCAAAAAAAAAAAAAAAATAAATAAATAAAAAAAAAGTTAATGTCGATGATATGGCAATAGGCCGTGCCGTGATCGAGATTAAAGGGACGAGGGTTGGCTCGCAGTACCTCCCCCCTCCCACCCATTAGATGGTGCTCAAAATTTAATGAGCCCAGTGTAGTAGCCTGCACTATTTATCAGTGCTTCCTCTCATTGCAAAATGTTTTATAAGCTTTACTGTCCTTTAACATCACAGTCTTGATCGTTTCCTTCAGGTTGTGGAAAGCCTCAACCAAATCCGTGTCCGAGGAGGGTACCGGTCTGTGCGGGTTACCCAGGAGACTATCGTATCTATGAAGATGAATGCCAACTGAACGATACAAGATGTACCAGACAAGGAAGCGATCTCGAGCCAATAAATACGACCACGATTGGTAAATGTCAAAAAGAAGGTAAGATCAGGGTGCCACACCTCCTCTAGTGACCAATGTGTCTCTGTTGAGGTACCTGCCAATAAACTTTTGTCATCATGCTCCTGCACATCTCTCTGTTTCTCAGTAGTCTTCTCCATCAGTTCTACTAAAAGTATATTCACTCCCCTCCCCCCTCCCCCCTCTCTCTCTCTCTCTCTCTCTCTCTCTCTCTCTCTCTTCCCCCTCTCTCTCTCTTTCTCTCTCTCTCTTTGTCTGTATCTGTGTCTGTCTGTCTCTCACTCTCTCTGTGAGCAATTTCTTCAACTGTTCATCGAAACAGGGAGGTGACATTTGGATACCCTATTTTCTCCTCTACCATCAATCTTTCCTGTCAGTGCCATATTCTCAAAACATCCGTTACGTAATCCTCAGCACACAGAACAGTTATTTCCCCTGATTGTAATTTACTGATTGCAATTGGTCATCTTGAAGAGCTGTTCTTTATTTATGCCAGAAAGAAATTAAACATGTCTTTTAAAAACACAAACCATATTCGATTTGAATAACAATATACAAGACTTCGAATCGCAGATTTTCGTTTATATAGATTAGTCAAGGTTATTATGAATATCATTCACGGTATTATTGATTATAACGTGTAGTTCATGGCTTAAGAACTAACATATTACTTGTTGGAAATATATTTATAGAATTCATGCACGTTTTGTTTTGTTTCTTTCTTCTTCTTTCTTCAGATAAAAATGCAACGCAGCTGACTTGTTATGAAATTCTGCGGGGCAAATGCCCGAATGGAACTATCGGGCAGCAAGTTTGTGACGTCAAAGCAAAGCCCCCAAAAACCTATAGGAATATTTGCAGAGCTTTACACAAGCGATGTAAGAAGCAGGATGATACATGCTATCACGTAAACGTCTCTTGTAAAATTTATAAAGGTAAGAATTTAATCTTAGGATGGTATTTAGAATTGATATGAAATTGAAAGCGATATGATTGCGCGAAGGGACCGCGATGGTTGATCTGCATCATGTGGAACTTGAGAAAATACGTTATAAAAAAAACTGTTTTGCCGCGTGTATAATCCTGGCAAATGAGAGTACCACTCTATATAAAAGCTCACAAGGCTGATGAAGACAAGATTGATATTCACGATTAAAAGCTTTCGGTGACACATTGTGGTAGCCTTACTGAAAAGGCTGTCGATATATTATTTAGGTCACAATGAAATAAGGAAAACTTAAATGAAATTAAAGGATAGAAAAATGATGATAATGGATTTAAGTTTTATTGAAATTAAACACTTAATGGCCCTTGGGGGGAGGGGGGGTTGTTTTCGGTATATACAACACAAATAACATGACATAGAAAGAGAAAGAAGAAACGAAAAGAAGGAGTGATCGAGATTGAGAAGGTCGTGAGCGGATCACAGAAGTTGAAGATTGCTGCTGGAATTTCTCTGTAGAGTTGTTCTGAAACAGAATTTCAGAAAACCGTGTTTCTTTTGTGAAAAGGACAGACTAACTTCTTTTCACGAAAAAAATACTGCAGTTCGAAATATTCTCTTTCATGGAGGGTATAGTTGTCTGGTTATAATCATCGCATGCAGGGGTATTTTTCCTGGAGGTAAATATCCACCTTGCATGACGTCTCCATTGTATGTTTGTATCAAATCTGAATTTGTTTATACCTCTCTCATTATCTTCATACAGCTCCAGAGAACAGTTACGTAACGAATCCACCAATGCAAGACTGCTCGACGTTCATCCGACAAAGCTTCCCCATCGTGGATGTAGGAAGACCGTGTTATGACATGTCAGCATCAAGGAGAACACCACGAAATTGCACATGTAGTATAACCGATATTCCCGATATTCCCAATTTTCCACAAATAATTATGGAGGCCATCTACGTTAGTATAGCATAATCATGATGTCTCGATCTGAGAGCATTTAAGAACCAAAATGCTTGATGAAACTGGAAGTATACAATAAGTATTCATGCTAGCATGGTGTATCTGAGGAAAATAAGAGTCTATTCAACACCTGCTCGTCTTTATTAAAATAATGAAAGTTGATTACATTGGAGACCAGAATGATGATTTATGATGTTTAGGTTTATTTTGACCTAACCTGACCGCTGAAATGTCACTGCATAATAATAACACCGGCAACTAGTGACCCTACGGCTTGCTTTAAGTCCTATCCAAGGGACCTGGATGTTGAAGGCTGATTTCTTATAGGCAAGAGCGCTATCGCATCGACTTGGTGTCGAAATCGAGACCTCCTAGTTCTACATGTACTTTGTCAACTGAGTCATCGCGCCTCCCTTTCTTCTGTGAGAAAAGCTACAGAGTCTATTTTCTGAAAAGTTTTCGCATATTAAAAGAGACTTGCAATAGCATTTTACTAGGTGTCTGTACATGTATGTCACTCGGCAACATCATGTAATAGGGACTTTTAGATTTGCACAACGACAACGTGGATTGCTACGATCGACGTCCTTAATAATGCACTGCCTTGAATGGACGTCACACGTATCAGTCCACGCAAATCTAAAAGTCCCTATGCACTATGATGACTGCCCTCCAGCTGCTTATTCTGATACATAGTATAAATGTTTTAGTGAATGTTCGTTCAAGTCCGTTTGGATGCTTTGAGTTATTTTTATTTTCTGTGAAATTATTTATAGAAAACTTTATAATGGATTCTGAAGGTCGGCAACATGAATCTAGAATAGATGCCATATAAACTATTTGCCATTACTAGTTTTTGTGAATATCAATTTGTGGAAGCATGGGCATCACAGTGAGCTTCAAATTCTATGAAAGACTAGAAGTACTAGTGGCACAAGAAAACGTTATTTCGTTGAAGTTGCAATTGCATATCTTTGAAACATACATTTCCTTGGAGTTTCAGAAAATATTCATGCCTGCCATAATCTATGCATAAGATAAATCAGGATTATGTCTGTATTTATTTTATTTATCATGGTGGAGGTGAGGGGAGGTTAAAGACGAATGATTATTATGCAGTTTCGGCGGGAAAGAATCTCTCAACTTTTGCAAGACAAGTACTATCATACTTTGTCGCATAAAAGTGATTATGTTACGGCTGTTTTTTGTTTCTTTTTATCATTAACTATTGTATGGCATTATTGAATTTATGGGTGAGTAAACTTAGTATTGACGTAAACAATGCTTTATGGCTTATACAACTGTGTTATACAAATTGCCTATAATTATGCCCATGGTGAACTTTTCATTAGTATTAGGTCACGTAATGATATTGTAATTTGTTACAAAAGCACAGTATACCGCAGAAAAGTACAGATGGTTCAGTAGTGATGTGTGACTTTACGATATCCTCCGGAAGATGAACGTTCGGTAACATGTTTTTAGAACCCAAATTGGTGTGCCTATAGTAATGTCCCCAATATTACACTATGATCAGCAATTAAAGTGTATACATACGCTAGTATGATACGATTTTCACCGTCTTCAATCAGCCAATGAAGGGGTGGAAGATTTTGTCGGCATCATGTTGCTGTCGGAAAATCGGAGCAATGTATTCCCGTTCGATTTACCGGCACATTATTTAATGTGTTAGTGAATATTTTCAGTATTTATATAATTATACTATAGTGATGCGTTTCATGTTAATAATCCTTGACTTTCATACATTTTTTATGTAATAAAAATTAATATTCATAATTCCATCATCATTATTTTGAGCACGTCATAATTACCAAATGAGATGTTACCCATGTACCATTATGCGGCATCCGGCGCCTGTTCGTGGTCAGTCCGGTTTGACCAGAATGTCTTTTTTTCTAATGCCTCTTGATGCCATTTTGCCTCTTAATTTTTATTTCGATTATGTTTGTTTTCTTTATTGGAGATAGCTATTGGGCAGATATTTGTTTACATTGTACTTTCAAAAGTAGTTTTTATGATGATGATGGTCTGATTATAGTTGTATTTTGTTCGATAGAGCCAAACCATTATGCAAAGTTGTTGTTATTTATTTTTGTGTTATCGGCGTTTCATTCTTTTTTAGAATATTTACGCTTTTCAATTTTTTGTTTCTTTCGTTTTCGTTTACTTTTTGTAAATTCGTACTCTTTATTAAGTTTTTTCTTCTTCTTCTTTCCCTTCTTCTTTTTCCTTTTTTAATAGCTTAATCTCAGATCTAGATCGGCGCGGTGCGTTGCGCAATGTTCTCTGCCATTATTGGCCTAGGCAATTCTGGTGCCGGTGAGAGGATTCTGGGGTAGATCTTTGGAGCATTGGCGTATCGAGGGGGGGGGGGGGGTGTTTTGGGTGTTCAAACATCCCTCCCCCCCCCCCACTCCGGGAACGGAAGGACCGCATTCATGTTCCCCAAATCTCCGGCAAAGGGGTACTTTTCACGCAACAAATTCCGGCTCGTAATACAAAAAAAAAAAATCGGCCCGTATTGACTTCACACACCGGACTAAGAGGGGGAGGGGGGGGGGGGGAGGGGTGCTTTCAAAGGGAGGGAACATGCATACGCGTATGCTAAATAACTGAGTGGGGAGGCCGGACCCCCCCCCCCTCCCCCTTGGCAAAAGGGGGGTGTTTTAGAATTTTAAAGACACCTTTAATCTGTGTTATATAAGAGGGCGGGGGTAAATGTTGAGGGAAAAAAAGGATTGTACACCCCCCCCCCCCGCCTGTTTACCGGCTGGCTAATTCGCCGCTAAATATTTTCTTACCATTGAATTTGGCCAAAAAAAACGCCTCCCTTTAAAAAATCCTGGCTAAGCGCCTGAGCCCTTGCCTTTTGTTAATTTGTTTACCGTCCTCAATCCGTCTTTCCTCTTTCTTTCCCTTTTCTCTTCAAGAATGTTTTAACTTTAGTTTTCCATCAAACTATTTATCAACGTTTTAGAGCATTCAACTGGAACTTTTATTGTCTCTGCCATTGTCGTTTTTATTAATGCTAATAATAAGCTAAACTTAACAATATCAATAACAAGTAACAATAAAATTATGCTTCTTTCTTTTTTCTTAATTTCTGAATAGTAATGATAAACAATGAATATGGAAAGGATTGTGTAAGTCTCACAGAGAGTAAGTGAAAGAGAAACAGACTTAAGACAGAAATAGAGATGGGATACAGAGAGGAAGAGCGTGAGAGAGAAAGAGAGAGAAAGAGAGAGAGAGACACAGAGAGAGAGAGAGAGAGAGGGAGGGTGTATACATGCTTGCATTGAGGGCAAGAGAGAGGCATCTAAATAATGATATAAATGTCGAGAGGGAGAAAGATATCCGTGAAAGCGTATCCGGACACATACCCCCGGATAACCACCCCCAGTCAACTACCCCTGGAAAACTACTCCCCAGGACAACTACCCCCGGACAATTACCCCCAGGATAGTTGTCGTAGAGGATGGTGGTCGTAGGGGGGATTTGAAAAAAACAGAAGCACATAGGCCTACTCCAGAGGAAACTACATTCAAATATGTATAAAGTAGCCTATGGGTAGACCCCCCCCCCCCCCCCACCACCACGTCCAAGAACTGACACATGGTTCATATAAATTATGGATTTCATCGAAAAAATGTGCCGGGGCTAACGAGGCATTCAGTGGTGATGTGATTGTGATGATTTATGGCCTACAATCATAGGCGGGTGAGGGGACGCGGAAGGGGAGGCAAGGGGATGCAGCTAGCCCCACACCCAATTAAAAAAAAATATATATATAGGCAAGATATAGGACCTTATATAATTCGGACAGTGCGAGGTGCCCGAATATTGGTAGGCATATGACCTAATAGGCCATGTCACACTGAGATCGGTATAAGATTTGTTATTGGGGGGGGGGGGGGCAAGGAGCCCAAGGAGCTCCAGTTGAAGGGCGAATACTAATAGTCAATTGCGCTCATGTTTGTTTATGTAACTTAGATCTAGTTATAGTGCATACTTTTGAATCAGTGGAAAGTCTATCAGGATATATTATGTTTTTTTTAAACGAACCTAAGTATAGATGAACAGACTGAACACACAATACAATCAAGAAAGCTAAAGAATTAAAAAGTTAACGTCTTGATAACAACTAGTCTATTCCCTCTTTTGCAAACGAGACTCGACTGAGCGCACACAGAGGTAGGTACATTACTATCCTGGTTGTGTATTAAAAACTGTACTATTGATTCTCAACATTTCAAACACCACTGTACAAAACTCAACTAATTTCACTAAAAATCGGTACCGTACCCTGCCCAGTTACCACCCCCCTGTTACCAGTGGCTTATTAGACACAACGGCCGTCTTCCATCGCCCGAGTTTCCACGGTGCGCAATGAAGGCGTGCAACTAATTTGCCTAAGGCAGCATACACGTTGTAAGGAACATGTGCACGAAATATGGTACACTGCCGATCGCGCATTTAACGGAGATACGCGAATGACGTCACTGTGCAGCAGTCAGCAATGCGCTTATTTAGGTGTGAATCAACCTTTTTAAAAAACATCAAGTTCCTATTCAAAACGATCAGAAAAAAAATATGGTGGAAAATTTACTTTTGTTTAAAGAGATATGGAAGCTAAAATTCCTGATGTTTTACCTGAGCAAATTTCTTGCGGAAATTATTATTTATTAAAAAGTTATCGAGGCTTGAACTCGGCCATGTCGCCCTGTGATGCCCCTGCCCTATTTCCGCCCACTCAAACACACGCGCTAGTTCAGTGTTTGTACCGTGCGTTGTTTATGCTCTAACAGAGAAAAGGTTATCTGCCCGTGGTTTGTTAGTCTATTTGTGTGGTTGTTTTAATTTATTTATAGGTCTGCGGTCGGTTTTTTTGAAAGTGCACACTTCGTTGTCTTTTTTCCAAGTAAAAACACTCGGTTTACTCCATCAAATCGCAACTCGAGAGTATGAAGAAGGTGAAGAATACACAAATACTATAAAACTACATTCGACCTATATGTAACAGTTTGTATTGGGAATTCACCCCCCCCCCCCCTCCCCCGTATATGTTGGCCTACATTTTGCAGATAAAAGGAAGATCAGAAATGAGATAACATGGTCACCAGGCATAAAACTCTTTACTGGTATTACAGCCATGCACTTGTCAAAATCTGCCGGACGGATTAAATGTTGTTTCACTTTTTGATGAGCAATCTGTAACATGTTAATATAGACTTGAAATTTTGCAAGCTCACTTGGATGGTCTACAAAATAATCATTTAGATGTGGCCATTCATTTTTTGTTGAGTTTACAACCAGAAAATAACATTCAGTGTAAATTGAGTAGCTCTTGAAAGGTTCTAGGTCAATTACCCCCGGCCACTTACCAGTGGTACAATAATTACCCCCAAGAGCGATTACCCCCCCCCCCCCCCCCCGAGGACAAGCACCCCGAGGAATTTCGATGACAAGTGGGTACAATGTGATCATTGTGACACCTGGATCCATTTGGAATGCACAATTTTGCGTAGATTAAGGATGAAATATATTGCTGATCAGAAGTGGATTTCAAATGCAAATTTTGTTAATTGTTGATGTTGTTTTTCAAATACTGCTAAAGGTATTTGTCGATTGTCACGATAGTCATTCACATTACGATTTTCAACAATTTATAAAATTAGAAAATTTGATGTAACTTTAATTTCTGTTCTAATTTTCAGCTTCCATGACATCTTGAAAAAAGATTGTGTATAACTCATATTTTTATTCTATTAATTTTTATTTTTTATGTTTGATCAAATATACATTTGCTACTAGGAGGCAAATTGATATTTACCAAATGTCAATTTTTTCATCTGTATATAGTCGATACTGTATCAGTTAGTTCATAACCAAAGGGCAATGGCCTTTCAAGACAAAAAATATAGGCTGCCTTTGTGGCGATAAATTTATTATGGCGTGCCGTGTTTTTATCCCAATGGTTTTATGATCACATTATCATCATTATCATCATTATGGTTTATGACATATATTATTGCGACCATATCCAGCGAGCTATTAGTGTTCTTGTCATCAATCCGATAATTTTGGTTTGAGCGAATAAATTTAGTAGCTTGTTCAGACAAAGAAAATATAATTTGTTAATTCTATTTCCAATGTTACATTTTACATGTATTTCTCTCACTTTTGCATTGGCAACTTAAAAGTGTTTTTTTATCAACATGTTTCGCCGTTCAATTGAAACCTATATTCATTAACAACAAAAATGTCAATGGAGTTATTGAAATAACACAAAAGCTTCCAGAAGAACATAAAAGCTTCGAATAAGTGAAGTTCATTTTGAAAAGAAGACCAAATCTGCAGCATCAGGAGGACTTCATGAATAATTGTACTATATTTCATCACCAGTCCTGCATGACGAAGTGCCAGTTGCAGCGGCACACGAAACGTACTTTTGATCCCTTGTTAACCATAATATTGCGAGACAAACAAAATGTCACTAGCGATATTATTTTCGAATTGTAATATAGTTGACATAATTATTTCTAATTGAGATGTGACGTTTCTTCTTGAATTGAGTATTGGATATGATCATCGAAATATCTCTCCCTTTTGTTTTTGTATATTATGTAATCCCTGATTTTCCTTCTGGACATTCATAACATAAATTTTTCGATACTGGTTGACCATGTATATATATAAATGCATTGTATTATAATTTAATTTAACAGAATAAGAAAATGTTAGGTTATATATACCAAAATGTGATCTTTAATTGAAAACAATTATCATCATTATTCCGAACATCAAATAATCTATGAAAAAATGTATTGCTATTTTTATCAATATTCGTTATAGATGAAGAGAGTGTAGTGTTGCTAAATGCAATCTGCAAGTTATTTGTTTTCATATCAAATAGTTTAAAATGGTAATGTTTCTTTATAATAGATCTGTTCATTATCAGATGCAAAATATAATATGCATGTCTTGTTATTATTTTGATGTAATTTCATATTTGTTGATATTCATTACAGATGCATGTGAAGCCAAATAGGAATTATACCAATATATATTGACTTGTTTTACTTTTATTTGATATGTAACTAATAATGGTGATACTCTTTATAAATGAAACAAAAGGGCATTGTGAAAATGACTTTGTGCATGTAAAGAACATACGACATGTATGTGAATTTTTCCTACATTTGGTTATACTTATTATTATTTTTGATGAGCTACCTATATTGAAATCATTTTTTTTTTATTTGTTATTTAGATAGAAAATTGTTTATTGAAAAAGTGCATGACTCGTTGATTCAACAATAACAGTATACACATAAATAAAATGTTTGAACAACTAAGTCGAATGACTGAGTAATGAGTATGTGTAACTTTAATGTTCGTTATGACATTATTTGTAACAATATGTTAACATTCATTTTCCTATGCACTAAAGAAGATAGAAGGTGTTATATTTTTAAAGAGAATAGTGAGATGAGTGACATGAAAAATATATAATAAAGAATATTATGATGAATAGAGAGTGTTGCATGATTAATTGCAAGTGGTGAATAACAATGAACTGGCATTATTAATACAGAGTGAAATTAAAATATAATGAGTGAAACGAAAAAATATATATCTGAAAAAAATTATGATCGGAATAGAAAGTGTTGCATGTCTGATGATTGCAAGTGGTGAATAACAGTGAACTAGCATTATTAGTAGGCCTACATTGGCAAAAGAAGAAATATAGAAAGAAATATTAACTATCAAAAGAACATGTAGATCGAATTCTACTGGGAAGCAATTTTATTTGGCCTAACGTGTACCCGAGATGTTTCCCTTTTCTATACTTTTGATGCGCGCCCACCACCGGGCGGAATTAGGGCAGGTCTAGGCGGAAATAGGCAAGGAAAATGCCTCGCGCAGACGGCGCACTACGAACAATCGCTTACGATTTCAGGCGTAATTCGCCAGAATTTCGGCTACAAATTGATATACATTAGCGCCTGTATAATTCATTTTCAGAGAAGTTATCTGGGAAAAACTGCCTATCGGGCGGATACCGGGCAGGGTACGGTAATTTAGTAACAATTGATGACACCTAAATAACAGTAAAATACTTTTTTAAAAACTTTTTGATGTTAAAATGAATAATTTAAAAATTCAAATTATGAGTCCACTGTCAAATTTGCCGATAAACCGCATCGGTATAATTGTGTGTATCTGCGTCTTATGAGTGTATTGACTATTCATGTATTCAAATACTGCCTATTAACACGTAAAGCAATGCTAAAGGTCAATACGCGCAATAGCATTGACTCTCTATGCTTTACTGGAGTGACATGAGCTGAGCTGAAGTGGAAATTAACATCGTAATTATGGAATGAGAAAGCCAGAGGTAAACATCATTTTCAGTAAATATTATAATAAGACATTGACGTATTATTATATCGGCATTATCGTGATCCAAGTCCCCAGGGACTCGGATCTACAGACACTTTTTAATCTGAAAAACATGTCCTAACTTCCAAATTTGTTTCCACCAAAGCGCGCGTTTAATGGTACCTTTGAAGATGAAATATTACTTTCATTATAATTTTTTGTAATGATTATTATTGCTTTATTTAGTCAAGCCAATTTATCTAGTAGGCCTATTAGAAGTCCTTCACTGAATAAAGCAAACTATAATTCACATTTATTTAGTCAAGCACTGATTAGGCTGTATGATATTGAAGACGAAATATTACTTTCATTATAATTTTTTAAAATTATATTATTGCTTTATTTAGTCAAGCCAATTTATCTAGTAAACCTATTAAAAGTCCTTCACTAAATAAAGCAAACTATAATTCACATTTATTTAGTCAAGCATTAATTAGGCTGAGTGAATAAATATTATATTGATTGATTTCATCATGCCGTTAACGGTTATTGAAGAAGAAATATTACTTTCATTATAATTTTTAAAATTATATTATTGCTTTATTTAGTCAAGCCAATTTATCTAGTAGGCTATTAGAAGTCCTTCACTTAATAAAGCAAACTATAATTCACATTTATTTAGTCAAGCATTAATTAGGCTATTAACGTTGATTGAAAACGAAATATAACTTTCATTATAATTTTATTAAATTATATTATTGCCTTATTTAGTCGAGCCAATTTATCTAGTAGGCCTATTAAGATTGAAGTAAAACACTATTAAACTGTCTATATATTCCTCGTGATCCGAGTCCCCCCTCCGAAATTAATACGAGACGGCAATTAACCCGTTGATATTATCTACCCCTCATTTCCCTCCTCTTCAAGACCACACTGCCACTTTCAGACAGTTATCTAGAGATGTTAAATTAATATTCGCTGTTAAAGTTTATCAATAAATCAAAAGAATCTGACTAAAAAACACTATAAAACTGTCTATATATTCCTCGTGGTGTAAGTCCCCCTTACGTGTTAAAATCATCAAATTTCCCATAGAAGGAGACTTACACCACGACTAATGTACTCCTCGTGATCCGAGTCCCCCCTCCGAAATCATACGAGACGGCAATTAACCCGTTGATATTATCTACCCCTCATTTCCCTCCTCTTCAAGACCACACTGCCACTTTCAGACAGTTATCTAGAGATGTTAAATTAATATTCGCTGTTAAAGTTTATCAATAAATCAAAAGAATCTGACTAAAAAACACTATAAAACTGTCTATATATTCCTCGTGGTGTAAGTCCCCCTTACGTGTTAAAATCATCAAATTTCCCATAGAAGGAGACTTACACCACGACTAATGTACTCCTCGTGATCCGAGTCCCCCCTCCGAAATCATACGAGACGGCAATTAACCCGTTGATATTATCTACCCCTCATTTCCCTCCTCTTCAAGACCACACTGCCACTTTCAGACAGTTACCTAGAGATGTTAAATTAATATTTGCTGTTAAAGTTTATCAATAAATCAAAAGAATCTGACTAAAAAACACTATAAAACTGTCTATATATTCCTCGTGGTGTAAGTCCCTCTTACGTGTTAAGATCATCAAATTTCCCATAGACGGGGACTTACACCACGACTAATGTACTCCTCGTGATCCGAGTCCCCTTCTATGGGAAATTTGATGATCTTAACACGTAAGGGGGACTTACACCACGAGGAATATATAGACAGTTTCATAGTGTTTTGAGTCATATTATTTGATCATATTGAAGTTACCTAAAGATGTCAAAAGAATATTCGCTGTTAAAGTTTATCAATAAATCAAAAGAATCTGACTAAAAAACACAATATAAAACTGTCTATATATTCCTCGTGGTGTAAGTCCCTCTTACGTGTTAAGATCATCAAATTTCCCATAGACGGGGACTTACACCACGACTAATGTACTCCTCGTGATCCGAGTCCCCTTCTATGGGAAATTTGATGATCTTAACACGTAAGGGGGACTTACACCACGAGGAATATATAGACAGTTTTATAGTGTTTTGAGTCATATTATTTGTCATATTGAATGATAGAAAAGAGACTAAGAATACAGAATTTTATGTCGTTTGAAATAGTGTCCTAGCCAGTATTTTTCGCATCAATTCAAATATGTGTGGTGGAAAGAAATCCCCCATGTAGGAATGTTCGCATCGTGGACAATGGATTTCTTTTGACAACCTCCCAACCGTGAATCCTTTAGAAAGATTGCTGGAAAATAAGGTACGTCTCAAGTTTGTCCCCAGTGACTCGGATGACGATATAGCCATTATATCTATCCATTATTATTTGTTTTGGAATGTTTGTGAAGCTAATATAACAATTATTCGTCTTCGATCTTCTATGTACACCTGTATGACCAGCAAATTATTGAACGTGTGGGACTGGATTCAGTGAGATTTGGTGATTCTTGGCATAGACTAGATGATAAAATAGAGTGTAGAACTGTAGATCCAGGCTTTGGATTAGATTCAGAGTCGAGGCCTGACTTGGCTTTAACTCATACCAACTCGTCATTCAATCTTAAATATTTACGACAAGCTAATTTAATCCTGATATCAAGTTATTTTTAATAAATAAATAAGATCTAACAGTTAGAATCTAGATCTAGACCCTATTTATTTTGGAATTGTGAGTGATAGAGTGCGACTCAGACTCTTCTGAATCTGAGCATGTCGAGTGATAGACCAAAAATGTCTGTCTCTTTCGTTCGTTTGCCTCTGATTTGGAGCTGACCACCCAAATCAGAGGCTAACGAACGAAAGAGACAGAAATTTTTGGTCTAGTCGAGTGAGTACGAGTAAGTGAGTGACCAAGACTAAAGTCAAAAGTCGAGTGCATTAAAAAAATGAAGGAGAACAAGCTGAAGTCGATGAATTAACATTGTTTTCACAGATGTCTCATTTACATCTAACTTTATACAATGCCAGATTTTCATAGACATTAACCACATATGGTCTAGATTCTACTGTAATTGTCCTGTTTTTGATTTGTTATTGCCCATCTTTTTTCTTCCATGTTAATTCTCTCTTGTTCACTCTCTCTCTCTCTTTAGCTCTCTCATTCTTGCACTTTCTTGCCCTTCTCTCATCCCCTTTCTCTATTTACCTTTTCATTCCATCATCGCCGTTGTACCGCCTAATGCTACGGTCACAAAGGTTCATACGAACGATAATTTCGTACGAATCTCTGTTTTTCCATTGTCTGAAAATCGTTCGTACGGTGTTCGTAGCAGTTCGTAATGGCATTTGTGACCGTGGCTTTAGCTGTCTTTTAATTGTGCTAAACACCTGATTTGGCGGGATTTAATGTTGTCCTCAATTTTTAGAGGGTATTAAAAGTAACTTATAATTTTCTTGTTTTCAATGTTGGGATGAAATTTACAAGATTTTGAATCTTTCATTTGTCCAAACTCATTTTTGAACCAAGCTTCAGTTGTAATTATTGTCATGATGTTAGTAATTTTATATTTTGTATTTGTATTGTATGTGGTTTTAATGATTAATAGAATTGAATTGAAAAGTTATGATAATTTAATAATATCAAATAATATTGTTTCCAGAATACAACCCCTCATTTTTTGCAACTCATGAGGTATTTAAACAGTGGAAACCAAGGCAAGAAACAGCTTTTTGGAAGTTGTTCACATTCTATTTCCCTATCATTGTGACATCACAAACTGTAAATTGGCTTAGTTTTAAAGGTAAAGAGTAAAGACCAGTATTGGAAACGCCCCAATTTCAAAAAATGAAATGGAAGCTCTTCATTACCAATCATGTGAAAGAATATGTTTTGTCAACTTGACTAATACATGATGATAACAATTTTGCCTGGAAACCGCCTACTAATTGATATATTTGGTAAATTAGTTTATCTATTGGACTGTGAGAGATAAACGCACATGTCACAGTCCCATATACATCTTTCTGTGTACAGTGCTGGAACTTTAGGAAGACTGGGTCAAATTTCTTATCATTTTGATGATTCCAGAACCTTGCAGTACACACCAATAATATGCTAGATGATCAACCTTTTCTGATCAATTCCACAACGTTTCTTTCACAATGCAATCGCATGACCATAACTGGTCTTTATATATATCAGTTGTTGTGAATAACAACTGTACATACATGTAAAGATCTACGATATTGCAATTATGAATTATGTTTGATTTTTTACAGGTAATATTTCTGATGCAATTTGGTACTTTTTAGTTTGCCTGTTTCGTTGAACTAGAATTGTGCCTTGTAATATTTTATGAAATGCTATTTTAACAAAAGGTTTTTCTACATGTGAGAAATCAGTATTCTAATTGAATTCTTCTAAAGTTCAGCATCTATGCAAAACTTGTGATACCTTGCTTGTACATGTACATTGTAACTGTAAAAGCTCAATGAGTTTTTTCAAATTGCCTTTGAACAGATTTGCCATTTAAACAAGGTCATTTCAAGGATGGGTCGCTATGGATACAGGTACTGATACCATTGGTGAAGGCAGTCCACTTCCTGTTTCATCACCCATTCATGCAGGAAGTCAGGAGAGTACCATTCCTGTAGACTCTGATTCAAAGTCAATCATGGACCTGTTGATAGGACTCAAAATAGCTGTTGAGGATCTGTATGCTTCCGAGGTCCTTGAAGTCAGGTTGTGCTGTTGGTTGATCTGCTGTTTGGTCATCTTGTGGCTGTGCATCATCCTGGCCTGGAAGACGTATGGACGAGAGATCATGACGGTGCTTGCTGGGCAGGACAAGCTGAATAGGAGTGGCTCAGTGTCAAGAGAATCTAGCAGACAGAAGTAAGTAGACATGTACTACATGTACAGTACATGCCACTTGTACTCTCTTAATATTCAATCGTCAGACTAATTTTTGATAAGCATGGTTTGGTTTGAGTAACACCTCAATCACATGAAGACTGATGCCAAACCGCCAACAGACTAAAAAAAAAAAAATTATTACACCAAATGGCTGAGAAACAGTCAATTTAGAGTCACTTTGGTCATGGGACTAAGAAATAAGATGTTTGTTGTCTGCCTTTAGGACTTTCAGTCATTAAAAACAAAAAATATACCGGTACTGTATTATTATTTTCGTAATTAGCATTGGAAAGATTTGTTAAGTAAACCAAAAAACAAGGTGATAAGGCTTAAATGGTGATGGTGATAAGGCTTAAATGGTGATGGTGATATATATTATTTGAGATGTGATATCATTCAATGTATTTTCATGTATTTGTGTACCTTTCTCATTTTATAGTTCAGCAGAAGATGCATATTTAGTGACAGAATCTCCAGAAAGCAAGAGTGAGAAATGGCAGGAGCAGCCCGGAAGACCCCTTGAATCATCCGTCTCTGCACCTCACCATCCAAAGACTGATTGAGAAACCAAAATATCTTCTCAACCCCCCACCATCCAAAGACCAATTGAGAAATGGAAATATCTTCTCAACCCCCCACCATCCAAAGAATGATTAATAAATCAAAGTGTCTTGAATCTTCGCAACACCCGATCATCCATTGATTGTTTAATGAATCTAAGTATCTTCACAACACCCCATCATCCAAAGACTGATTGAGAAATGAAAATTATCTCCAGGATGGTGAACTTTGATCACTGGAAAACAAGTGGAGCTCTGGAAGGATATAAGACAGGCTTATTGGGAAAATTTGGATGAGTTTTCCTGCAAGTGCCTAGTCAAAAATTGTTCTAGGAGTGGACCAGAATGAGACCTGCAACCTTGTGATGGGATGTCTAAAGTAGTGAGCTGGATCATGTATTGGCTGATGCAAGCAAGAGCATTAACCACTCACTGTCAACATGTTCTTATTCAAAATCTCAAGCTTTGCAGAGCAATGAGATGAGAGAGTCAAAACTTATTTATAGGTATGACAAGGGTTGGTGAGCTGAAATCATGCACACTGGAACATTTGAAGGAAAATAAATCAAAACTTGCTTTAAAACTATTTCTTATCACGTGTGGACATGATCAATGGAGAAAACATCCATGTCAAAAAAAAATATGAAAACAAATGTAGATGGTGAACCAAGAAAATCCAGTGTGATAGTCTTATGCAACTGTGAAGTGTTCAAATTTCAAGATTATTTGGGCTGTATTGCAAGGATATTACGCCTCTAATTTGGTATTTTGTCACATTGTCTTTTGTAACCTTCTTGAATGAGAGTTTAGATGCCTTAGAGTTGTCCATCCTGTGCTGGGTAAAGTTCTGACTTTGTACAAGCATGCATCACTTGTAGGAAGATGAACTTGGCACTTTAAATTAAAGAAACCATGTTGGAGGCCACCATGATCATATATTATATGTTAATCATAAAAAATAAAAATAAATGTATAGGCTATGGTCACAAAGGTGGTCCTATGAATAAAGGAAAACTAACTGGGTGGATGGGGTATTTAGAAAGGATTTTTTCCCCCTTGGTTTTTCTAATTGCTTGCTTATTGAATACATTCGGGGGGGAATTCTGGCAGGATTATTTAAGAAACAGGTTATTCTCTATTTAGGTCTCTGTAGATAATATATAATTTGAAAATATTTTGTGTGTGATCTGATTGGACTGCTAATGTATGATAAAGTTAAAATGAAATCGTTGATTAATATTATCCAAAACAGTAAACAAATTGTTTTAAAAAATATTTAAATACAGCTTTACATTTCTTTGGCCATCCTGAAATTGCTTTCAATTTAATTCTAGAAATGACTGTCACAACGGCAGAGGTTCAGTAACTTTAACTAAGTCTTGTCACAGTTAGGGTATCAAAGTGCAATAACTGAAATATCTTGCCACCATTGTATTACTGTCAAGAATCACAATTTTGTTTTCATACTGAAATTTTGATGCAAGGACATATGGCATATTCATTTCATTTGTACTATTTGAGAGTCGACTTGTGAGAAATGACAATGCTCTCTGTGTGCCTAAATGGACCACTTTTCCAATACTGGTATATTACAGTCTTGTGTAAATACATGTTTCTGCAACATGCAAATTTGCTCTTGATTAACCAAAAGCTTGTTAGGGGCTTGCCCGTCATAACAACTAATATATATGCAAGGTGGATTCCATTCATATAAATACTATAAGTAATTGAATAGCTTGTCCCTGTACGGTCCGACAAGAAACTGCCATATATCTTGATTGATAAAATAAACAACATGCAGTAAATTTCATTATTATCCTTAAGTTTCATGGTAAAGATAAGGATGCAATAGAGAGCAATTTGAAATATTCTTTTCCAACTGATCTTGACCATGAACCTAAGTATTACTATATATGTATATCATGTATTTTTGTCGAGGGGAGCAGTTCTGTTTTTATTTACAATATAGTATTCATGCTGTACAGAACACAGATTAGTGTAGCACATTTTATTCATTGGATTGTTTATAAAAAGTCGCATTATATTGAGCATTTTGTAAGCTGTGAAGAAAGCATACCGGTACTCATTGGCCCAAATTCACAAAGGAGGTTTAAATTCAACCCGTGGTTTCAAACTTAATTTACATAACCCACTGTCTAAAATTAGCGCAAAATAAGTGTGACACAATCAGAGGTCCAATATTAGATGCGCGCAAGGCAAGGTACGCTTAGTTTGTGCTGATTTTCAAACCATGGGTTATGTGAATAAAGGTTTTAACCATTGGTTAAGTTCAACCTCCTTTGTGAATTTGGCCATTGGGTATACTCTGAAGCACTAGTTTGTAGGTAATATATGTACTTTTTAAACATTTTATCATTTCCTCAGGGAGATATAGGTACATGTAGGTATATTTAACTTTTTTTTCGGAGGGGAGGGGGCAAGTCCAAGCTACATCTTCTAGTTTAAAAAAAATATATTAATATGGAATTGTGAACATAAATGATATGGAAATATAGTTTTATCTGATGTTTGACCTAATTCAAGCTCTCTTGAGAAGGCTCATCAGCTTGATACAGTCATTGGGTATACTGAAATCTTAGTTGTGGTCGGTAACGTATGGGACATGATAAAGCTCTTGGACTTGCCCTTAGACTAATCCAAAGACAATATCGTTGTTGAGGTGACCTCGTGTAAAGATTTTATACGAAATAAAGACTTCACTAATCAAAAGGGAAGCATTGTAATCTACATCTACTACTTCACATTCCTAAGGTTTGTGACAAGATTGTGTACTTCACATAAGAATAATTGATATCTGTTGACACATTCAAGGTACTATGTCCCATTTGCAGGCCAAAAAAATGAAAAGGTTAAATTCTAACAGCATTTGAAAGATAATACTAATTTAGAACTTCCCTAAAAAAAGGGGGCTTGAAAATGTCTTTAAGTGGGAAAATAACGACTTGTAGTTGTTGAATCGACTTAAGAGCTATAGAGCCAGTAAGTACTGATAATAGTCTGATTTTCAGACCATTGTACTGAATGATCATACGTTTTATGCTGCGTAAAGATTCATTCAGTTTAATTTTGGACATTACAAGAAGTGGGTTATTGATGTAGACAAGTGCTCATGTACCCTTTACAGCTGATTGCATGTATGCTATTACCAAAGAAGTAAAAAAAAAAGCCAGACAGTCACTCAATAGTGTCTGACAGTGAAGTCTAGCAAGAAAACGGTTTTCCTTGCATAATTTGAATATTAGGACACTGCTAACCTTTAAATTTCACAGAAATGAAATACATGACATATTCATAATCCCTGCAAAGTTCTACAGAAATCGATGTTGACTGCAAAAGGGACATAGTATCTTTAAAGGTACTATGTCCCTTTTGCAGCCAACCTCAAATTCTGTAGAACTTTGCAGGAATTATTAATATGTCATGTATGTCCTATCTGTGAAATTTAAACGTTAGCAGTGTCCTCATATTCAAATTATGCAAGGAAACCCGTTTACTTGCTAGACTTCACTGTCAGACACTATTGAGTGACTGACTGGCTTTTTTTCTTCTTTGGTAATATACATGAAAAGAGTTGTATAGGGTACATGAGCATTTGTCTACATCAATAACCCACTTCTTGTGATGGCCAAGATTAAACTGATTGAATCTTTGCGCAGCATAAAACGTATGACCATTCGCCTACAATTGTCTGAAAATCAAGACTATTACTTTTGGGCTCTATAGCCCTAAAGTCGATTTGACAACTAATAGTCGTTATTTTCCCACTTGAAGACATTTTCAAGCCCCACCTTTTTTAGGGAAGTTCTAAATTAGTATTATCTTTCAAATGCAGTTGGAATTGAACTTTTTCAATTTTTTGGCCTGCAAATGGGACATAGTACCTTTAAAGACCATGAAAGATAAATATACAAGGTGCGTGTGATTTTCAATAAATTAATTTCTTGATTTATTCTATTACTCTGAAATATTTTGTTCTTGTTATATTTATATTCATACATGTACATCTATGTTCTTGTAATGAATAATATCATTAAAATCAGTGAAGCAGCAAAAGATAAATATGTGTGTCCATTCTACTGTAGAATGAAAATTGTTAGGTAAGGGTGGGGCAATATAACAAACTAATAAGGGGAAATCCAACTTAAATAAACAACTACTCTAAAAGAAAGAAGACAGTTTTAAGTAAATCTGACTAAATATAAGAAAGTTATGAATTTCATTTCAATTTCACTTATTTCCAAAGATTCATAAAGGCAATATAAATTACAATCAAATATAAAAGCATTAAAACAAAAGATAAACGTGCAGAGGGGGTGATCATCCCCTGCTTAAAATTACAATATTAGAATACAATGATTTTTTTTTTAAATTAAACAATAAACAAATACAAAAACATATAAATATTACAAGCAAAATGTATGTGTGGGGTGGTGGTATCAATAAACACAATATATAGAGGAAATGATTAATATAAAGGAATTTGTTTCTTTCTTGCTTTCATTTATTGTTTTTCTGACTATATTTCTTTCTTTCTCTCCATCCTTCCTCCCTTTCCCTTCTTCCTTGTTATTCTTCTTAAAAAAACCAGGAGAGTCCAGCTTCAACAATCAGGACGGGTTGGGGTGGGGTGGAGTGGAGCAGGAGAAAAAAATCAACAGTAAAGATATAAAAGCTGAAATCCCCAGAAAATGATGATGTCTGGATAATGATAACGATGATGAAAATGATGACGATAATGGTGTTGATAATGCTGAGGAATAAGAAGAAGATGATGATAATAATGAAGGAGAAGAGGAGAAAAAGATGATGATGATAATGAAGAAAAAGAAGAGGAAGAAAAAGAAGAAGGAGCAGGAGGAGAAGAAAAATAATATTATTATTATGTTATAATGATATTATTATTATCATTATCATCATCATCATCATATATAAATTGTTTTGTTTTCTTTCATTTGAGAGTAATCTTTGAGATCTTTCTTGAGCGTGTGGTTGGGTTTGTTCCTCTACAGTGGGTAGAGGTCCCTGGCGATTTGCGTCCAGAGATGGTAAAAAAAAGATCCTTCCCCAAACTGCTGGGCCCACATGAATCCCGCCAAGTAGTCTGCTCTCTTCCTGCCTTGAATTTATCTTTAGCCCGTTACTGATGCGCCTCTACTCTGTTGGTGCACAAACCCGTGTTCAGATCCACGAAGTGGTGGGTGTGGTTCATCGTGCCGTGCTGGTATCCAGCTGCCATGTTGGGCAGCTGATTGTAAGCCGCCCACATGTCCGTCCACACGAAGGACCCCGGTGCCACCCACTGCTCTATAATGGGTAGTGTGGCTGCGTCTCTCCTGTCCACTCGAACAAAGAAGCCTCTTTTCCGAGCCTGTCCATATCCACCAAGGACCTAGATGTCTTCTCTGCGATGCCCAACATATGGTTCTTCCCGCGACAAAACAAGGATACGTCGATTTCTACGACGACTCAAGGGCCACCAACCTGCTCGGGGTTATTCGTGAAGTAGGACACAGCCACATCCCTCAGGAATTGCTTCCAGTCCACAACACTACGATTGGAGACCCCTAACTCCTTCACGATGTTGACTTGGGACATACAAACCAATAGCTGACCCAACGTTCGACGTCCATTCGTAGGACAGGCAAATCACCTGCCACAACTCAAGATGTGATCTCATATTTCAAACATTCATAACTTCCTTACTATGTTTGATTCATTTCAAACTTTTGCTTTTCTGTTTCTGTTATTTTTCTGCTTTCATACAAATCAACTTATTACAAAGGATAGATTGCTCTTTAATATATTGTTTCAATCGTTGCATGTAGAGTAAGAAAATTAAAAGGGAAAGTGATACAGTGATTAGAAGTTACTATTTAACTATTTCTCTCTACAAACATGTATTTTGAACTTTGGGAAATTACTCTAGAGTTAGATAATAGATTCCTCATGTGGATGGAGAGATTAATCTTCAGTCATATTTCAGTTTAATTGCACAAACCCACCCATTTGTCACTTGCAATGAACAAACATGGTCACTGAACAAGGATAATACATTGATATCACTGAGACCTGTTGGGTGGACACACAAGGAGTATTTGAATGTCCATTACATTCGTCCCAGTCAGTCCAGTCACCACCAAGTCCTTTCCTTGGTCTAATGCTCGGTAGAATGTATAGGAATCATTATCATCCAGGAATGCTGCAGGATCTAACCCCGACTCACTAGCCCTAGCGACTTGACCGAGGTCTGCAACGGCTCCAGCAGCATCTGTAGGTCCATCCTGTCCATCTGTTCCAGCCGAGAGGAGCGTAACTCGAAACCCAGCTTGGTGATATGTCTGCAGCGCTGAGGATTTATTCATTGCGATGCCTGCAGCCAGAGCAAGCTCCTGATTCCTACCTCCCTTTCCCTTCCCTCTGATGGTCACAGTGGTTTCTCCTGCACCGATGATACAGACTGGCCTGTTCCCTTGGACAGCCTTCTCCAACATATCCTCAAGTTCTTGAATCTTATCTTTGTTAACCGTGAAGCTTTCAGCCAACCATTCTCCTACAGTGGATGGTCCTGATATATATCTCTCACATACACACCTTGCCAAATCTACAAACATGGCGGCCACTTGCTTTGCTTCCCCATCAATCGCATTTGATATGTTCATCGTCTCGAAACCCACGTTGTTTGCCCGCTCCTGGGCTGCAGCTACGGCAATTGAGTTACTACCAATTATTACATTGTTAACATGTGAAAAGGCACTTGATGGTCCAACCATTGAACAGTCGACTGGCTTATCAAGGACTTCCAGAACTGCAGAAGGTATGTCATCTCTAGAGATGGCAAACTCTTGGAAGATCTTCAGACAGTCTTTTGTCCTGGAGCAGTCTGGCACAGTGGGTCCACTTGCTATCAGATCTAAAGGGTCTCCTATGATGTCTGATAGAACCAGGCTGATAACCTGTTAAATTAATTTTAAAAATAATTGTTAATTCTTTTTCGTCAGATTACATTCACTTCTTCTAAAGGTTTGAGGTTTGAAACATAACATAACACATCGCACTTTCTTTGTAAATAAAAGTCATCTTGTTGAAAGCGCAATTTAGAATGATTCAATTACACACTAATTGATGCCACGCCATAGTCTCCGGGGTGGCCCTATAGCTCGCACACATGTACGAGCTGCCTATGCAAATTACATTTCACTGGGACACCAGCCCACAAGTATGCATTCATGAACTATAAAAACAACATTTGCCTGCTATACAATCCTACCACAGAAACATAATATTTTCTATTCTCAGTGGTTTAAATGACTTGTTAAACACAGAGTTGAAATTATATGAATATTGTTTAAAACACAGTTCTATTGATACTTAACAAATTTAAAATCCAACATTGCGTCTCAAAATGCTCCCTAAAACAAAAGCCTCTAAAAAATTTGTCAATCTTTCTCCTTCCACTGGTACCAGTGAATCTGACCCCACATTATTGGAAGTATGCCACTTGTTTTATTTTATATGGGGCCCCCCAGTTTGTATAAAAGGGCACTGCAATGCAGGCATACAAAATATGAACTTCTGATATTTTCATTCCTTCCCTATATTTTAATTACTAACCTTTGCAGGTCTTGCCATGGCAGCTAGCCTTCCGCCCTTGAGTGTTGATAGATTCTTTCTGACTGTATTGAGCTGTTCAATGGTAGCCCCTCTGCTGGCTAGGAGTTTGATGACGTGTAGTTTCTCATCTAGAGTGACGGGTGGGATGGGTGAAGGGAGCAGAGCAGATCCTCCACCTACACAAAGACACATAATACAGAACTTAATAATACAGAACACTCCTGACGACAGATAGTCAACCTGTTCGAAACGTTGAGCCACTCCCGCCACCCATCCTCTCCAAGCAAGCTAAGAAAAATAATATTTTTCAAGACTACACCAACAGTCCTTTTCAGGACTACACACCCTCAAGAAAGATTACCGAGAGTCCTTTTCAGGACTCCTTAATCCTCTCTCTCTCTCTCACATGGTACACCCGCAAGCCTACTGTATAATACAGAACTTATCCAAACTTATCTCTGCACAAGAAAAAAACAGCCTTTATTTACTTTTGCACTTTAATTGGCATTTAATCTGGACATGATACCTGCTAGATGAATCATACTAATTCCCTGTACAAAAGTTTGTATTTATTTATGCCTGTGCATGAAATCAGTTCACCCTTACATTAATTTTCGGTTTTGTCATGCAGTAAGTGTTCAAAATATCTTGATCTTCGGTTGTTCGGGAAATGTCAACCTCTTCCTTGTCGTCTTACATGTATATCACTGATCGGAATCGATCATAACTTCACATGAGATTGCTATCAATTTCAACTCTACTTAAAAGAGACAGGTGATTGTACGTCTTCAAACTGGAAGACTTAATTGCGACGGGTCTGGATCAATTGCAACTTGTTCAAACGATGGGAACCTATACTACACAGTTTTTCGTACCAAAGTCATTAGACCCTATTCATATTACCTACCTGAAATCATTCCCAACATGATTTCACAATCAGTAAGTTTGCTAGCTAGTGCAGAGATTTAAAGTCTTTAGGCCAACTGCTAATAGGCCTACCTACCTGAAATCAGTACCAGCAAGATGTCTTCTTCACTAAGTCTGCTGGCCAGTGAACATATTTCAGCTGCAGCCTGCAATGAATTTGAATCTGGAAGGTTGTTCTTTGCTCCTTCAATCATCTTCACCTTTGACCCAGAGGTGGGAAGGAGATCTCTGGAAAATTAAGATGAAAAAACATACATGTTGAAATCATTGAAGAAGTGAACATAATTGTATCAATCAAGATACTAGATGCAGACAAATGCTTTAATAATTTTAATAATATTTCAGAATGATTCTGCTTTCATGAAAAAACAATGTTGTAGGATTGAAATAATATTTGTCTGCTATTTTTTGCACATACGAGACTCCAAACCAAGATAAAAGGTATGGGACTAATACCAAGAATATTAATGTAGGCACATGTAGAATTCAGTACCAAGTTAGATCCAACTGTTACATTTTTATTCAGAACTCTGTAGAAATACGTACTCTTTCTTCAGGTCTCCCAGAGTCTTCTGAATCCCAAATGGTACACTCGCAATGCCATCGTTCACATTGTCTCCAAAGACATCCTCCGCTGCTCGCACCATTCCAGCCACTGCCTTCCCAAAGGCAGCAATGTGAACGTTCCTATTGACCGTGTATTGTTGTCCATTGACATGCAGTATACTGCCGTCCAAATGTAGAGCATCTGAAACGATAAAACAGGCATAAGAATTTATGAAATTAAGAATACTTTTATTTAGAATTGAACAACCGACTTCAGAAATGTGGTTGCTACAAGGAACTAAAGGGTGACTAAAACTAGGACTATCTCTATAATTCTTTTTAATGATAGTGATGATTATGATTATGACGATAATGATATAAAGGTCATTATTTTCCCTCACCATCTCACATCATGCAGGAAATCAATTTGTCAGAAATATTTGGATGTAAAAGGATGCAGACCAAAATTGAAAATTCTCCTCTCATTCTCTCAGCTGTCAGTTTAATATCCAACCCGATATCATATTTTTTTTAAAAATTCAATTTTTTCTAATCATATCAAAACTATGTATCGATATATGTTTTTATGATTTTTTTTGTTGTTCTATGAATGTTCTGAACTTAACATGCATTGCAATGAAGGATTTTTGCATTATATGTTAGGAATCCAAAGTACTTTCTGACCTTTGACCATCTGACTTGGGAGAACGGCTTCAACTCCAGCATCAAATATTTGTTGTGCGCACTGCCTTAAATGACGATGATGATGACAGTCTTCATTAGCTCCTGATGAGTGAGATATATGAAGGAAAGACATTCTGGGTGATCGGACAGTTTGAACAAGGACAGCAGCATGGAATGATGTAGGGTAGTTATGTAAACATACTGATCTTATCAACTTCAGCATTGCTCAATAATCCTGTGGAAGAAAAAAAAAGTTTTAAATAGTGAAGCTTTGCTTAAAACAGGGACTTGTCCACAATTTGCAAGTCCCTGCTTGAAATAAAGTTAAATGGATGAGGGGACAATTAATCTTATATAAATCCCGTAAAAGTCAAATAGAATATGAGGGTAAAGCTAAAATAAACAAGTTTCACTAGGCCAAGGTCAAGTGAAGTGAAGACATTAATCTGTGGCAAACTTAATGTTTCAATATGTGAATACTTCCCATCGAGTAGGGCGTGTACTGCACTATCATGTGTGAATTAGCAATTAAATTCATGCAGGGTAATGATAATTAAAATGTTAAGTGCTTAGAAAGTAGAAACGCAGTAGTAAAAATATGATTACTATATAAACTAAAACTTTGTAAAAGTAATAACTAATAGTAGACCCTACTATTATAATTTTCTCTGAAGGCGGATTTCTATCTATGACTATGTTGTGGGTTGACTCTAATATGAAGTACAGACACGTTCATGGACGGGGGGGGGGGGCAATGTCATCCATGAAATACGTAATTCATGCTCAATATTATCAATACTCAATTCTCAAGCAACAACCGTCATTCCACGAGCAGTGCACTGCTGCCACCATATCATATCACACCAGCGCCAGCGGGCGGGGGCAAAATTCACTCGGATGCCGCCCAGTCACTTGTGCAGCTGCTAGCTAGCTCGATCGAGCTGCAATTATCGTTTCGAAATGCCTCTTTAATCACATTTGTCCTCAAATATTGTTTATTCTACAGCAATGACGAATCTTACCTGCTTACCAGGGCAACAAAGACATTCCACGTAGATAGACAACACGTTCGTAGAAAAAGAGTAAACTAGTAAAGATCTAGATCGTGTTAATTTTGATTGTTTACATATTCACGCGCACGCCCACATGATCCCGACTAGCCTAAGATTCAGGGGAAAATATGTTTATTCAAAATATAGAGCTTTCGAAGGAGAAAAGAGACAAAATATGGTTTAAAAAGGAAAAACAGAAAGAAAAAAAAAACGTAGAGAAATGAAGAAGTATTTTTTAGACTCCCCGATCGAAATCATTTTAATCAAATTTTCAATAGAGCCCTCATGAAAGATGAAGAACTGTAAATATTTATTAAAAAGGGCAATATTTAAAGATTCAAAGTCTAAAGATGTTCACTATCGACGTATTGCATCGGACAGAATACTGAAAGTGCATTGCTTCAGGTGCACCTAATATTATGAAACTTATTGATACATAATTGTGGGTGAAGAAACTAACATTAAAAATATTATATTAACCATGGAAGAAGAATATAGGCCTACGTCATGCAGGAACGGCCTAGATCTGTCTTTTGAAATACGATTACCGGTCAAAACTGGTATGCCTATTGACGTGCGTGTGGTTATTACCTTTATCTCATTTGGGTTATATAACAGCTAGAAAGATAAAGAATTGCAAATATTTATTAACAAAGAACTGGTATAGGCCTGAACTGGTATAGGCTAATTGACGTGCGTGTCGTCGTTACCTTTATCTTAGGATATATAACAGCTAGAAAGATAAAGAATTGTAAATGTTTATTAAAAAAGGCAATATTTAACGGTTCAAAGTCTATGAACAATAAGAGAAAGAGATACTCCTATATGTTCACTATCGACGTATTGCATCGTACAGAATACTGAAAGTGCATTGCTACAGGTGCACCTAATATTGTGAAACTCAGTTGATATATGTTTGTGGGTGAAGAAAATAATACTCAGAATATTATATTAACCATGGAAGAAGAATATACGTGCAGGAAAGGCCTAGATCTGTCTTTTGAAAGGCTTTCATCGAGGACCAATTACAATGCAGATAATGAAAAACAACCTCTTCTGTCTTCTAAGAAAGGTAAACGTCATGCTACCTTGATATTTAATATTTTCATTATCAACCGTAGTTTTTTTGTTCGTATAAAAACTTTTTTTTTTCATTGACCATAATATAGAAAATGATTATTATGCTTCGCTATTGCTTTTATATAGGATTTCGTTTTGATCATTCAGAGATATCAATAACCAACCTTGTCATACATTAATTTATCTATCAGAAAAGTCGTATTTCAATGATACATTGTGTTAATATATACAAAGAAAACTACATTAATAGTTTCTTTCAAAAATGTGGAAAATATAAGTCATTCCTATGATATCTGTGAAATATATTAATAGTCACGTGATGAATCATTTTCCTCAGTTCAGTTCAGTATCAATTTTATTTCCATCAAAATCAAAATACGAAGAATACATACGAAGAATACAGTACAATATAATGATAATACTAATAATACAAATCAATGAAAACGTAGTATAAATGCTTTGTAGAATTAATGACAAGAATTATAATGTAAAACGTATAATGGGAAAAATTAATCCAATAAAATAGCAAAGCTTGTAAAAAGTGAAACACGATGGATTGAAAATCACAATTTTAGCCATGTTTTAAAGCCCCACTGTCCTACTTGTAGCTACTTGCTCCCTCTATATAGAAAACTTCCCCAATCGGTGCCTGTTGGTCCCTCATGATCCAATTTTGGAGGGCATTTTTATTTTTTGTTGCTTTATTCAGCATGTTCAGGAGTAATTGGGTGGACACAAGAGTGAGATGGGTGAAGGCTGACCACCTGATAAAAAGCATTTAGGATGTCGGGTACATATATATATATTTGTTTTCTATAAAATAATGGTAAAGGGCCTTTCTTCATTTTTCAGATCCGGGCAGAAAATGGAGATGGTCAACAAGATACTTCGTGGCTGTAATGGCAAGCTTTGGTTTTGCAAGTTCCTATGGATCTAGAGTTAACATGAGCGTCGCTATTATTGCAATGGCCAACAGAAGTTATAGTACTGATTATAGCCAGAATCAGTCATCGACAGAGCTATGCCCGCAACATGGTGATTTATATAGCAACGAAACAGGAGGCAGAAGCAAGGTAGATGCCAATTCATTTTAGTCACGCGCACTATCACACAATTAATTGCATTTTTATTTCCACATGCGTCATTCGGACATCAGGACCATTTTCCATTATAGGAGGACATTCGGCAAACTGTGGTCAGAAACCCCACCTCCCATTCAAATTGTATAACGACCTTATCCAGTATATTCAATAAGTAGTCTAGCTTTTGAGAACGTTTACTTTTCATATCTGTATATATTTCATGATTTACACAACATTGAATTTTATTTCATTTTATTAATAAAATTACTACGATCCAGGATGATTTTAATTCCATACATGTATAATCTTAAGAAATATCAATGTTTTTTAAAATGTATTATGCTTTGTTATTTTTTGCAACCAACTAATCTACCAATCATTTAATCAAAACTATTGCAGATTAACGAGGTAACATCCACTTGAACAAATATTGAATTCATTTTAGATTAGGATTTGACAATCGCCTCTTTACATTTGGATAGATTGTTTTCTTGATTTTGAATCTTCTTTTACATTATATAGGAAGGCGAGTTTCCTTGGGATGCACACACACAGGAGCTCATTCTGTCGGCTTACTACTACGGTTTTGTGCTTCTCCAGGTGCCCGCGGGTATCCTATCCGACAGATACCCGAAGTCCTGCTCCTGGATATACGGGTTGGGTATCTTCTTATCCTCAGTGGGGTCTTTGCTTGTCCCTCTCGCTGCATACCATAGTGTGACAGCTGTCTTCATCACCAGATTCATCTGTGGATTGGCTGAGGTACGTTTAGAGATTGTCTCCTTTAATGTTTGAACAATGACAAGTGTGGTCAACCTTTGATAAACGGTAAAATAATTTATACTATCTTCAAGATATGCAGCAGAGAATATTTAGTTCTGTCCTTTTCACTTGAAACCAGTTAAAAACCAGTTGCAATTATGGTATAGGATTGTTTTTTTGACAAAATGTATTTATTATGACGAGTTATGAGTATCAAGAGGTACGTGGATCGGGAATTAGATATAGTAAGATTTGTACAGTTTGCATTCTCATTTATTTCAATAATGTTTATCCTTTTGTAGAGTGGGACTTATCCATCGATATATTCTTTCATGTCCCGATGGGCCCCTTCTGCAGATCGAAGTATTCTCCTTGCTATTGTCTATGCAGGTAAACATTTCCCCTTGATTTGATGAAGGTAATACAATCGAGAAAGAATGAGAGATTGGGCTAATCTTTGTGACGCGTTAAATAAACTGGTAGATATATTTTCGGCTACAGCCTCCAAGACCGACTAGGCGACTACCCGACTACCCATGAGTCCAACAGCCGACTGAGCTGCTGACAACTTCATTATGAGACACATATTGAAAGTCTCGTCCCCTAACTAGGATATCTTCAATCTTTTCACTAAAAAGGATATTTAACATTGAAAGGTTCTTCTTAAATGTGATTTGAATGAGCTTGATTGGGACGGTTCCATGGTTGGAAATAAAGGTGACATTATCAGTGATATTCTTTTCAGAGTCTATAGTAAATTCTAAATTCAATGAAGGGAACCGATGGGGGGGGGGGGGGTTGAAGCTCGGTTGTATGATGGAGTTAATGATTTTGGCTGAACATGATAACGTGTATAGAACTGTTGAAACATATGAGTATAACCCAGATCAAAATCCACGCTAATGTCATATAGATGCAGTGTTAACTAGACCTTATTTAAACAATATCCGTGTTTTAATATTAATTCAGGTCTTCCGATTGGGCACATAGTGATGCAGCCGATCTCGGGTCTCCTAGCTGAAACCTCTTATGGATGGCCATCATCTTTCTACATGATAGGTAAGATAGGTTTGTACAATTCTGCTGATGCCTCTACATGTTTCCCCTTTTTTGTTATTCCAATGACTATCCCAAGACAATAAATCAAAAGAAAATATTGTTTAGGTTCTGAAGATATAAACATTATCCATCAAGAATAAATGATATTTTCACAATCATTATTTTAATGCAAAGAAGTAAGAAAACTTTCTTCTAACTTTATGGGCAACAGTGTATTTACTACTTTATCATCAGTTATTCTTAGAGTTATGGTCACTATGTTTTTTCTTCAGAGTTGAAAAACGAAACAAAAGTGAAATATTCAGGACAGATTTAATTTTCAGGATTTGGTGAGGGTATTATTCTGCTTTGGTCATTAGAATAAAATACAATTTCTATACAATGTCTACGTTTGTTGAGAGTCAGTACAGCAACAACTCTAAATATGTTTAAAATGAGTAAACGCACTCTGGTCGTCTCAGAAGACGAAAAATTAAGGAAAACATTTAATGACAATTGTTCATTAATTGGACTATAATAAAAGTAGTGGGAAACTTTGCATTGTCATTAAAAATGTATAAACTTTCAGAGCTTCAGATTACTGATGATAACAAACTCATTTGTTTGTTTTACACAGGCCCCCATTTATGTTTCTGGTACACTGTCATAATGTCTGCAAGAGAACACCATTGACCATTTGATTATGAAATTATTAATTCGTGTATTTATTGATTGATTAAATAATTCATCAAATTTTTCGTTATCCAAGGTGTAATAGGTATCATATGGTTCGTGTTTTGGACACTATTCATCTATGACTCGCCCAATTCCCATCCGAGCATTAATTCTGAAGAGAAAGAATACCTCATCAAAGAACTTCAGCTGTGGAAGAAGGTATTTCCATCTTTCAACAGAAGTGCCTGTTTCATAAGCATCATATTAATCATTCATTTTATCATTCTATAGTCATCAAAGGAACTAGTAGATACAACTTTAAGATGAGCAGGATGGCCTGGTCCATTTTTGAACGAAGGGTGTCTACTTTTTTTTCCATCTTGGATTTTTAGAGCCTTCATATTATTATTTCTCCACAAGATAAATCAAGGTGTTGGTGAAGATCATGGATATGTCAGTGATGAATGTTCGTTTATTCGTCTTGTTCTTCTTGCATCTGTGTTTCTATATTCTTGCTAACGCCTGCCATGAATGAACATCTTTACATAAGCAATAATATGTGGTTTATTGGCGCTATCAAGAGTGCTTATCCCTCAGTGCGAGGTGCTTTCAAGGAAAAAAAGATCGTATACACTGAAAAGAGTAAATTTATCATCTTTAGACAACTCATATTTGATTTACGGTATTTTGTACATTCCAAAATTAACGAACAAGTTTTTGACCCTGGCCGGCACTCTCGCAAACACTTTGATTTATCTTTAAATCATCTCATCTCATTGACCTAAATGAATGTACTTTTCCCCATTATTCATTACCATTGCCAGGATTTAGATCTTAATTTGAAGTTACCAACTGGAAAACACATCACATAACACTTCACAGCTCTTTTGTTTCAAATGTCTCGTGACTCTCTTCATACAGAAAATGAAAAACGACGTGCAAACAAAATATCTTTGAAAATGTTGAACAACTCATTATCACTCGACTTTCCAGCCTCCTACATCGTATCCATGGTTACGAATTATTACGTCACTCCCCGTGTTGGCCGTGGGCATGGCCGATTTCGCTATCTTGTGGATTTTGCATACATTGACAACCAATCTACCAATATTCCTGAGCGAAGCTCTTAGATTTGATGTCAGAACAGTGAGTTAAAAACCTTTTATGTATTCATTTAGACTGCTTATTCATGGTGCTGCTTGAATCATGCACGAGATAATTATAAGTAATTATTCCGTTAAACTGACACTGCTTATTTTCCTCTAAGTCTAAAGAATAATATTGCTGTCTAAATCATGTAAATTGAAGATTTCCTTAACGACCTACCTAAAATTATTATAAGCGTTAAGATAAATCACTTGATATGAAAACTTTTGCAAGACTAGATTCTTCGCTGTTTTCGCGTTGTCTGTTAATCCATACAGTATATATTTCATTATCTGTTTTTCACGATCACTGCGTGACTAACGATGATAAACGCTGACATTGCAGAATTGATTGTTTTGTTTTTTAAAGAGAAGGAAATTTTTCTTTGATTGCCCCAGTTTATGGCCGCAGTTTAAACAACTATCTCAATAAAATGTTGTTTGCTCCCTGGCAAGTAATAAGATTTGTATAACACACGCGGTGAATTTTATTGGCCATTGTCCGGCTTCTTTTGCAGCGTCAACACTTTTCAACCCTCAAATATCAACCGAGATTTTATTCTTCTGTGTAATGATAAAACATCTATTATCTGCGGTTTAAACAAAGGCTAAAATTAAATTAATTGGACTTCAATATAATTCAGGTTTATCAAACTACATATTCATAGGAACTTGATGTAAACCTGTTGGTAAGGTTTACCAATGCCGCTTTCCAATTAATATGTCTGTAGGTCTTCTTCTTTTTTTTTGGGGGGGGGGGGGGCTATCATGCCCCATTTTAAATGCCCGAAGGCTGAATCTATTAAATCCTATTCTTTCTTGACAAGTCGTATCAACGCATTTCTAATGATGACAGACCTTTATTCCCATAAAAAAATCGTACATTATGTTTACTTGATTTGAATTATAATTAAGATAAGCGTTATGGTCATTATCGTGATTATACGGCATATCACTAAATCCTGTACATGTATATTACAATAATTGTTGATATAAATGTATGTGTATAATATGTACATGGTACTTCTTATTTCAATAAAGACAATACTACAACTTCTCAACTTTGTTCTTACATGTTTAATCAATTTGCAGGCTGGAGCTCTATCGGCATTTCCTTATGCTATCCTTCTTATGACACTTTTAAGCGGCGGTTTTCTCGCCGACTACTTGATTTCAAGAACCAAACTCGCTAGAACTGTAATCAGAAAACTAATGACCAGTCTAGGTAAAGTCATGGTAACGTCTCATACTACCTGAATATACACAATTCAACCGTCTTGAACACTATTATGGGAAGCTGCGTAATTTGGTGGCAAATTTCGAAGAGAAACGTTGCGTATTAAGTCATACAGTTTCTCTTTACATAGTTCAACCAAGTTTTTTGGATGGCTCAGTGCCAATGAACGAATCTATCAGGAATCCAAACGAAAGCAAGTTGTAAAAACTATTGATAAATCCTGTGTTCAAAACTATTCAAATGAGTGTTGGATTCAGAGCATTTTGAAAGTGCTTTCAAAATCTGTTTAACGCAAGTTTTTAGAGAGCACCATCTTTCCGAAAAGGAAAACAAAATTAACACAATGTTTTAATGAGAACTTATCGAAAACTTGCGGAACACTTTCACATAATTATTCAGTTTTCAAGAGCGGTATACAATTTTTGACGCAATTATTGAGTTTTTTTCATATATATTTATTGATGAAGAAATAATATTTTCAACATTTAGGTCTGATCTTCTCGGCCTTGTTCATGGTTTCATCGGGCTACACAGGATGCAATGCCGCTGCCACCATCACCATGCTGTCTCTTGGTCTAGCTTCGACGGGACTCGTTTATTCGGGCGCATCCCTCACGCAGATGGAGTTCGCAACACCCTACGCCGGAATAGTAACGGCCATCGCAAACACTTTCGCAAACACTTCTGGGTTTTTGTCGCCTTTAATTGCAGGTGTTGTTACTGAAAATCAGGTGAGAATGAAAGGAGGAGAGACAGAGAGGCAGAGGAAAAGTCAGAGCGGAGACAAACGCTGTATTGGCATGATAATTGATAAATTTATATCGAGACAACTACTTCACCCGCATGAATCGAAACAATCAAATTGGTCAGTGCGTATATACAGAGGGGGCACGGGAGCTAGTGCCCTTACATTGAATGACGAAAAACAAAAGGATAAGATATAGAGGTTGGAGCGAGAGGGGGAGGGGCAACAGGCACCCGATACTCTTAGCGTGCTTATGTCTTGATGACATTGTCGGCGCCATGATACATGTATCACCATCAGAGGTGGCCCTCCTAGGTGGGGGGGGGGGGGCAGAGTGGTACATCAAAAATGCCCCTATAAAAAGATCTGATTCTTTCACAAATGCATATTTTGCTTTATCATAAGTGCCTCTTTTTCATTCTTATAAGTGCCCCTTTTTCATTTATTTGGCCAGCGCCCCCTTTTAGATGCTCTAAGTGCCCCTTTTCAAATATGATAATTTCCCTTTTTACAATGATGTGCCCCTATTCCTTTTTAATAACTTGGGGCCTATCCCCTTTTCATAAATGCCCTTTTTTACATTATATAAATGCCCCTCTCAAAATATGAAGGCTGCCCCTTTTTCGTCGACAAATATTGCTCCGGTTGTCTCATTTTCGCCAGCACAAACGTAGCTAGTTCGCGTATATAGCAGACGGCAATCGGCGGATCAGACGACACTTGATAGTGATTTTGTATGTGAGATTGCTTTGCTAAATATAAAATACAAGAATCTTTTCCATATCTTTAAACTATCATTGATATCTGATAATCAAACAGTTAGTAAAATAAACCTACCAAACTACATAATACAATGAAATACTTGACTAAAAGTAGGGGAGTTTGATGTGGTGCACAATTGCACCCCTCTGTTAATAATCGAATAGTCCATGGTGTTCATGAATATTCATGTTTTTGCTTACCTCAACAAAATGCTTGCCTATACTAAATGGAAACATTACGGTGGGGGTTTGGCTGAAATGGACATCATGAACAAATCAGAACTGATCTATGATAATTCATGCTTGTTATCCTTCGTGTGCTTGACTTATAACCTTACAATCGAGTGGTAAATTGCGTCCAAAGTTCGACTTGTTGCACATGTGTTATATAGGCAATGGCGAGCTGGCGACCTTTGTTTGACCAAATTACGGTGGGTAAACTTTCGAAAGTCAATGGGACATGAGGGTTCCAATGAAAGAGCTAGTGATAACGTACGTCGGGGTGGATGTGCTTTTCGTTTAACAAAAAAGAAGAAGAAATGTTAACGATTTTGGGGGTAAAAGTCCATAGGCTAACATGTTTATAGGCTGCTGGACTCTGACGATAGGGGGCGTTGTCAAATGAGACTAAACGGAGCTATATGAATACCTATTTTCGATTTTTATAAGTGCTTTTTTACTTCCCTGATGAGTGCCTCTTTGTTTAGGTGTGAGAAGTGCCCCATTTTCACCTCTGATAATTACCCTTTGTACTTTGACACGTACGTGCTCATTTTCTTTTCTAATAAGTGTCTTATCCTTTTCGACAATAATTGTCCCCTTTCCCTCTCATCATTAAACGACTAAAGAGAAACAAATATTGAAATTATCTTTATAATGTAAAAATGAAGGGGTATATACCCATGTCTATTTTTGGGAGGGGGTATATTTTCCCTTTGAATTTCCCTTTAAAGGTGCCCCTTTGTCAGAAAGTGCCCCTTTTCGTTGGTGCCCCCCCCCCCCCCCAGTTTGGAAGTCGTTCGACCGCCCTTGATCAACAGGTCCACCTCAAAAGCTGGACCATTGCTGCCTTCCTGTGGCAATAAATAATTCTCTCTCTCTCTCTCTCTGACTCTATCTCTGTCTCTGTCTCTGTCTGTCTATGCATATCTCTCTTTCTCTCTCTCTCTCTCTCTCTCTCTCTGTCTCTCTCTCTCTTTCTCTTCTCTATCTGTATCTCTTTCCATTTTCTTCTCAGGCTGACATGCTTGGATGGCGGAAGATGTACTGGATCGCGTTTGGCATCGCCATTTTTGCTGAGATTATCGTTCTTCTCTTCTGCACCTCGGAGCTGCAGTCCTGGGCAGTGATAGAAAAAGATCAAGATCAGAAAACGGAAAAATACGAAGAAGTGAAGTGAAAACACCGGGGTTTCCAGAGGTTTGGCAAGCTGTTGCAATACACTCATGTCATCCTTCTTTAATACCCTTATACACGTCACAGATCGTGACATTGGTTTGGCTTGACGTTCAAGTCATAACGATAAAGAACTTGTAGCCAAAATCAACGAGGCTTATATACCATGTATACATGAAGTTGAAGTAGCAGTTAATTTAATATAACCCATAACATAGTGAAAATTTCCTGAAAAAGAAAAAGACATTGCACTAGACTAATAGAAGTGAATAAGGACTCAAGATAGCTTGATTTATTTGTTTGTTCACCATGTAATGCTACCTACATGCTTCGTTCAGTCAGATAGCGAAACCTAAGTATATTGCTTGGATACCTCGAAATAATACGTAGCTTCATTTTACATACTATCAGATGAGTAACAAGTACTAAAATATTAACCAAAATAGAAGGGGGAAGGAAAGGGGAATCAGTTGGGATAGAGGATTATTCTGCATAATTTGGGAAATCCAACCTTGATAGCAAACTACTCTGACTAGAGGAAAGCAGAAAAATCAGAGAAGTAGACGAGTAAGAGTTTGAATGGGATCGGGAAAGAATGAGAAGGTTATGAATTTTGGAAAGTTGTAAGCACTGTAGAACAACAGTAGTTTCCCATTTTGTTCCAACAGATAAAACGACTAAAATTTAATTTTTTCACAAATGTATTCATTTTTATTCATTTTAATATCACTCTCTTCAAGGAAACCAAAAATTGGTAAGGAACAAATCTTCATGTTGGCTATGGAGCATGCACCAGCTCCACAGGATTATGTAAACTAAATGTAGATAACAATGATGAATGTTTCAAAATAGAAGATGTTATCTATAGTAATAAAATCGTTGAAAAAGAAATGGAAATCAAAATGAGAAACCAACGTCAATTCTGGATGGACTTCTTTAGTGACGATGGTAAATTGAGCAAAATAAGTTAAGAACATTTTTTATTATTATTTTTTTTTAATAATTTTTTTTTACATTGACATTTATTCATTATCACTCTCTAAGTATTTCCTACTTCCTAGAAAGAGTTGGCGTAATCTTTACAACGAATATAATTCCCTGCAGTATCTTATATTTGTATTTCTTTCCGTATCCCTTACCGATGTTATTGTAAAAACTCTGCCCCACTTATTGAAGAAAAAAAAAGGATGCTCACAAACACACCATGACTGTCATCCGATAGGCTTTAGAATCTACACGTGGGTGGACTGTGCTCCGTAAATGTATAGTTCCGAGCTTTTTAAATTGAAAATGAATTTGAGGTTGTATTTATTCCAATTATTAAAAGTGACTTTCGCAGTGAGATATGTGATACAGTAAACGTTCCATCACTAAGTACATGGGGGGGGGGGAATCACAAATTTTCAACACATGAACGTGCCACGTTCAATACAAAGCCATGCTTTTAAACCTTTGGGTCGTGATACCAATGAGGTGATGAGGAGGGGTGTGGGGGTGAACATGTTGACTGGATGAAAGAAAGTTTAAGTCATATTTTTGGATGGGTCATACTAATGACATGACTGATAATCCAATGCATTTTAATGTATGTTCGGTTGCTCTACAGGGGGTAGTGTTACCCTTTAAGAATTGTTGCTAATTTTCTTCTCTTATCCTCAAGCGAGGTTTTTATTTCCATAATAGTAATACCTATGTACATTAATAACTCAATGATAACACATTCATATCTTAAAAATAATCTTAGCAACGACTTGAATTAAAAAAACAAAGTATGTGGGTAGTAAACAGAACCATTAACAATCTTCTTAACGTAACATTTATAAATTGCATATTGCGCATAATTTAAAATAATATCCAGAAGTAAATATTTCTTGTTTGCAATAATCCTTACCTACAACTATTATCTTCTGGTCTATTTGTATTTCTATTTGGAATAGATTAAATATCAAATTACATATTATTTTCCAAAACAAAGTCACATTCTTGCAATATAACATAAAATGAAAAGTTGAATCAACTTGTCAACAAGAGTTGCATAGATTATTATTAACAATTTGCCATTTATATAAGTTTTCTTTTGAGGCAATAAACCTATGAATCATCTTGAAATTAAATTGTTTAACTTTATTATTACGAATTTGCTTTAATTTAAATAAAAATACATCCTTCCAAACAAAGTCATTATCCAAATCTAAAAAGAAATTCCAAAAGTAAATGATATTTGGTTCTTTTGACTTTTACGTATTAACAAACGATAGTAATTTTTCACTTTCATAACAAAAACATTCACTTTATCCCCTGTTTCTATTTCTATCATATCGAAATATCACATTCTTGTTGAAATTCATATCTTAATCTATCCAACCAACACTGTGGAAATGCTTTCTTTAATTTTGTATATTTAAAATCAAATAAGAGCTGTTGTGCTTTCACTTTTGTATTTAGAATGGTAGAGTCATTCCAAATACCATTTGTAATCAAATTATGCATTTTCAATAAACCGGCCTCTTGCCATTCTCGATAAAACAGTATTTTTTTCTTAAAGGTATAATGTTACTATTTTTCCAAATGATTTAATTTGGAATATTTCTTACTTTAAACATATCAATGAATTTTAGTTCTGACCAAGTACAAAAAAGATCTACATAGAATTCTGGCAAATTATGTTTAGAGCATAATAAATACATATCCTTTATGTTACAATTGAAATGTAAACATAGTGGCAAACCCCCTATTTTGTCGGACCAGTATCTAAACATATTTTTCCAATACGAGCCATTATCATTAAAAAAACGAGATATCCATGCCAAACGAAGTGAAGATATATATATTGTGAAGGCAGTTGAGAAAAACAATTTTCCAATGTTCATGTTTGAGCCTCGTCTTCACAAAATACGGTAAATGTTATTAAAACGGCTCTTAACTACTAATTTCTACATATATATTGTGAAGGCAGAGTATATAAACAGATAAGTATTTATTTCCATGTTGAAAACCGTTAACTACGAACAAATACATGTATAAATATGTCGATTTAGATTTAGATTTAGTTCACACAACCTACATATAGAAACCTGCATAGACGTCCAGAAAATCCTTCACATCTACAAACTTGTAGGGATAGTACGGGACAAGTTGGAGGTGAATTTCACATTGTAATGGAATGTACAAGATAAAAAGTTGAACGAAAATTGTTATAATATAATAATAGGAATATCTGGAGAATTTAAAGTTCAAAACAAGTTACAAAATTACACGATGAAAATATAATCAGTTTTTAAAGTATTTTCAAATCAGTCAAACACCCAAAGTGAAGTTCGATAGCCGCATGGATTCTGTAATGTCTTTTAAAATAACATCTCTTGTTTGAGGGAATATCTCTTTGTCATATGATTTGCTATTTTGTATCTGTATAATTTTTATGTTACACTTGCATACATTTTGAAGTGATTTAATCCAAATCCTTGTGATATTAATAGAGGACATAAATAATGAATTATAGCAACAATCCGGGAATAAGTTTCTGACCATTTGAATTGTTTCCCAAAAAAAATGTTTTCATAACTATTGCTATGAGGTTTACCCATGAATCATTTGCATTACATACGTAAATTGTCAACAATAAAGATTTTATATGAATTACTGTTTGTCATTTACTAAACATTTCATCTAATTTGAAGTGATGCACAACTACATATTTGTACAATTATTCAAAAGGTTTCCATGTATCTTTCAAAAGATTTTTCCAATATGTGTAATAATTGTCATTCCCATATGTTGTAAAACAAAATATTCATGTGAATGAAGTTCTCTAATAAATACAAATACAAAAATGTATGACTCAGCAGTGTCTTTTCTCTTCAGAGGACCCATAATAATATGCTTTCAATTTTGAGAAGTCACTTAGGAGAAGAAGAAAATAAATTGTACACGACATACAGTAGAGTTTAATATCCACCACGACGTCACAATCCACTGACCAAACTGCCCATTTGAGATTCGCATAGTGATATATTAATTCAGTCAACAATATGACAGGGGATTCATGACAATCGACTCTGTGCTTCATGAAGAAGAGCTTTATGTAAGGTAATAACGGAAGAACAGGCAAATTAGAACAATTTTTCATAATGCATTCATGTTTGACAGGCAATTTAATCAGTTGCCAATATCGACAAGTTTTTTTTTCTTTGACGTTTATTTATTCAGACCTTATTGTAAGTCTTCTAAATACTGCGAATCGATTTCGATTTTTCATAATGCATACATGTTTGACAGGAAATTTAATCAGTTGCCAATATCGACAGGTTTTTTTCTTTGACGTTTATTTATTTAGAGGACCTATCATAATATGCCATCCATTTTTGGTAGTACCCCACGGGAGAAGCCACTTAGAAGAAAGATTAGTTTTTTTGTTTTTTTTTGTTTTTTGTACATGACACGTAGTAGAATTTAATCTATAATCCACTGACCAAACTGCCCATTTGAGATTCGCATAGACATAGTGATCTCATATTTCAAACATTCATACCTGTCTTATTACTTCAAACTTTCACCATTCTTTTTATCTCATTTGTCTGCTTTCATACATAATATGAACTCACTACAAGGGTTGGATTGTCAACAATACGTATAGATGATGACAATGCCATATGGAATGTGGATTAGCCAAAGGGTGTTTACTTCATAGCATAAATTACGTCACTACATACAATATTTTATAATCTGAATATTGAAATATATATGAATGCCAATTACGTATATGCGGCACAATAATCTTTCAAAAAGTACATATTATGAGGAGACATGCAAATTAATTCAATCAACAGTAACCAGTATTGTGTATCAGGGAACATTTCCCTTCTTCGTTTGACCGACAGTTGTTATACCAGGAATATCATTACCATCGATCTAATGACAATATGTCATAAATCGAAAGGCCAGAGCTGTTTATTTACAAAAGAGGTTCTGGATGCATGACAGGGGGTTCATGAGAATCGACTCTGAGCTTCAAGGAGTTTTGAGAGCTGGAGACCCAACTGGCAACAAATTATTCCAAGCAGCTGCTGTTTTCTAATCTACTGGTGTGCTGTTACCCTTGATGTCCGAGGTTCGAAGACGCCAATATCATTGGGAAGCTTGAGTGGTGATTTTTGTCACAAAGAAATATCCTTAATATTTCACTTTTTATTTGAACTAACAAGGGGAAAATCGAACAGATGACAAAAATATGAATACAAAATCCTAATTGTGTCAAGAAATTTGTTTACATTGTAAGATAGCAGAATAGTAACAATTTACAGTCCTAAAACCTGCAATTTGACACTTTTCCGATTACTTGCGGCTCACGAAAATAAAAATTGAATTTATTCATGTACAGTTCTTTATGATGTTATATGTCAGATTAGTGCTCACACATGCCCAGTCGAGTAATTTTGATAAATATTTCAGGAAATTTTGCTCCATTTCCTTTCGCTTGCCTCCTGTAAAGGTAAGCATTGTATACTGCTCGTATTATCAGAAGTTTGCAGCCAGGCAGAAATCTTTTGTCTACGTATCTGCAAGAAAGATCCAGTAAAGCACATGCCTGACATATTTTCTCCTGGCGGCATCGAAGATGGTACAAAGGGAATGAGCTAGATAGGACTCTATCTCTTAAAACTTTTTGGTTTAAGGTAATAAAGGAAGCACAAGCCTTTAAAACACTTTTTCGTAATGGGTTCATGTTTGACAGGCAATTGAATCAGTTGCCAATATCTACAGTTTTTGTTTAAACGTTTATTTATTCAGACCTTGTTGTAAGTCTTCTAAATACTGCGAAATCGATTTCGATATAGTTTTATATCAATCTTCGTGAAAACATGACATCCCTTGATATTCTATTCGGTCGTTAGAAGATTATTTTCACACATGATTTGGTAAAATGAATTTACAAAGATTTAATTTGGAATCTATTGTGTTAAATCTTCGAATATTTGTAGGAGAGGACATGAACAAATCTATGATTTTTGCATTCTTGCTATCGTCTTTGGTTAAATTGTACCCCATTATTAGATTCATTTTGTTCACAATTTCCTTCCCTCGAACCCGTTGAAAATATTTATAATGTACACGAATAAAGAGAAGATCCATGACTGATTTTTAGCGAACCCTCCTTATAATGGCTGCAATAATGCACATGGAAAGATCAAGTCATGATATAAGTGCATGCATCAAATGGCCACGCACGATCAGGATAATGAAAAAAGAAAATGTTTGCTTTTCATGGTCATAGTCTTTTGACAATTTTTCTCTTTGTATTGATAATGCCTTTAAAACACTTTTTCGTAATGGGTTCATGTTTGACAGGCAATTTAATCAGTTGCCAATGTCGACAGTTTTTGTTTAAACGTTTATTTATTCAGACCTTGTTGTAAGTCTTCTAAATACTGCGAAATCGATTTCGATATAGTTTTATATTAATCTTCGTGAAAACATGACATCCATTGATATTCTATTCGGTCGTTAGGAGATTATGTTCACACATGATTTGGTAAAATGAATTTACAAAGATTTAATTTGGAATCTATTGTGTTAAATCTTCGAATATTTGTAGGAGAGGACATGAACAAATCTATGATTTTTGCATTCTTGCTATCGTCTTTGGTTAAATTGTACCCCATTATTAGATTCATTTTGTTCACAATTCCCTTCCCTCGAACCTGTTGAAAATATTTATAATGTACATGAATAAAGAGAAGATCCATGACTGATTTTTAGCGAACCCTGCTTATAATTGCTGCAATAATGCACATGGAAAGATCAAGTCATGATATAAGTGCATGCGTCAAATGGCCACGCACGATCAGGATAATGAAAAAAGAAAATGATTGCTTTTCATGATCATAGTCTTTTGACAATTTTTCTCTTTGTATTGATAATGCCCTTATAAGGTAAATAGTTTCACGACAAAATACACCTTTATCAAATACAATAAGCAAGTATTTGTACTTCTGGTAATTTAATTATCGACTCCAATATTTTGACCTTTATCATCCATATAAAGGTCGGTAGACGATATTCATTTATTGTATATACGCTTCAATTGAAACGAATTCCTCTACTAGGAATGGGTAACAAATGATCGATGAAAAGATTATACAATCCATGGCCACTATTTTATTGAATCGATTTTGTATATACCGGTAAAATGAGTACCATAGAGAGCAGATAGTCATTCTCCTGAAATGCGACGGTAGAAAGGACTTTGTAATTTTTCATTTGCACAGGCAATCTACTAAACAGAGGCACACGGCTCATCCGCTCTCTCGACATGTTTCAGTTTGAATGAAGGGTACAGCTCATGGTAAAATAACAATCTATATTAAGAAAGTCGTAGTTAAGAGCCGTTTTGATAACATTTACCGTTTATGTGAAGACGAGGCTCAAACATGAACATTGGCAAATTAATTTTCTCAACTTTTGTGGTGAATGTTTTTAATCAAAATAAGCCGTTTGCGTAACATAATTAGTTACGAAACGCAGTGCTTCTTATAATCACTCTTGCAGCGTGACCATCCCTTCGTGAATAATTTGAACGGCTTCTGAGAAACCTTTCAACAAAGTTATTGACGTGCGTGCTATTACTTATATTAAATCGTCCGAGGTTCTTCCAATTACATTCCAACAAAAATATTTAGAAAACGACTTTGAACGACTTCTTAGTTCTAGAGTGGTTCGTCTATAGTTGTGTTTTTCAATGTTATCTTAAAGGCATGAAAGAGAGTCCTGGCCATATTATTTTTGATCTTCAGGATACGCGGTAATCAATTTTGCAACATTATTACATATTGCATATAAAAATTGTATGCGTGTAACCATCGCCTTACGGTGACGATATTATCACAACACCTATAGCTGCATAAGCACGGAGGGGAGCTGAGAGTGAGCCTATATATTCAGTAGAAACTGTCAACATGTCAGATAAAAATATGTTCATGAATCAAACTGGGGGACACGATGATGAAGAATTTGAGGTAGGACACATTCATCGCGTCATTGGAGCTACAATTCTCTGCATCATATCCCTGATTGGGATCTTTGGAAACAGCCTGGTAATCTTGGCCGTGTCGGTTTCAAAAAAATTGCATACGATCACCAATGTGTTTGTGGTCAGTCTCAGCATAACAGATCTTTTGACGTGTGCCATCTTGCCTTTTCAAAGCCTTGGTCTTGTGCACCCTGCGAAGTGGCCTTTGAATCCTACCTTCTGTCAAGTGGTCGGAGCGTCCGTCTACATTCTAACACTGACCAGTGTCTTCACGCTTGCGAACATCGCCTTCAATCGCTACTATCTCATCACACGTCGACGAGAGGCTTACCAACGACTGTATAAGCCATCAAAGCTATGTCTGATGCAAACCCTGGCCTGGCTACAAGCTATTCTATGTCTAGCCATACCCGAACTGATCAACATAGAGACGTTGGGTTACTCCGATGAGCAACACTGGTGTAGCTGGCTCAGCAAGCCTGAAGACCCTATCGGGATCTACGAGACAATTGCCTTCGTGAATATCTTTCTGGCATTTCTCCTCATCCTCTTCTGCTACGTCAAGATTTTCATGCGTGTTCGGGAACAACGAAAAGTGATGGCAAACAACAACCTACCGTCAGAGCCTACAGCTGGTCCTTCTGCAGCGACCGACACTCAACCAGAGAACCCACATAATCCTCAGGACAAACCTGAGATCCGCAAGAGAGATAGTCAGATCAACAAGAATCTCTTCAGTGTTGTCTGTGCCTTCTTTTTTAGCGTCATGCCTCATACCCTTTGTGTCCTCATCCCCGGCCATGAAATCCCATCCATCTATACCTTCATCTTGATGTCTGTCAACTGCTGCATCAACCCTCTCATCTATGCTGACAAACATCCACATTTCAAGCAGGTCTTCAGGTGCTTGCTTAGACGCCAGTATGATAAGATCCCAAACCCTGTGTCATGGGTGCGGATGTATGCAGAATAGAAGTATAATTATACACTCTTGCTCTTAGATTGGCTATTGATTTTAATATCTGTTTCAACTACTTCAAGAGAAATATTTATATTATGGACTGATGGGTCCATCTTTGAGTTTTAAAAGTATAATTTAGATACTATTGTAGAAGACTGTACTCTTGGTGTTTGTAATAGTTTTACATTTTTAATAGCCACACCTTCTCCTTAATTTCCCGTTGAATACTGTTGTTGTTTAGTCGATATACTGCACATAATTATCGGTGTTATTCTTTCACACAGGGCTTTATTGTACTTAAGTGCCTGGTCAATGGTCTAAATGCACTAAATTAATGAATGGTAAAATTAATAACTTCGGCTGCATATTTGCACGATCAATGTGTCCATTTATTTCTATATCACGAATACGAATTCATTTAATATATTATCTCATACCACTAAAATAGTTATGTAGGCCTATTTCTCTCAGTATATATTCTGGATGATTTTTCTAAAGACTAGATATATACGGATGGTTACATAAAACCCCAATAAAATGTAAACATAAAGTATAATGAAGCAGAGCACATCAATTTGAAGAGTGAATATTGTGAAATGTGATAACGTCCACATTAAATAGTAGGCTGATAACTTTGGTAAAATGTTAAGTGTCATAATGAATGAACTATAAAGCGATGTTGCAGTCTGTGTACTACACATAAAATGTTCTTTTATGTGTGATTGCCCAGGCCTGCCCTGTGGTATTTCAAAAGTTATGAAAAGCCACAGAACAGTCGTTTTGTATACTTTGATGAATAGTAAACCATAATTATGCTCAATATGTTCATCATTCCACAATAGTCTATTAATGTGGCATCTATATTACGAGTCATATTTTTGACAAATGTAAGCATTTTAAGGAACCTATGTAAGCTTAACTCAAGAAAAAGATGCCCTTCAACATTTGTTTTTCATGTATGAAATGTTTGAACGGGATGATGGATTGGGGCAGGAGTGGATCCATGATTTTTTGAAAATTTAAAAATAATGCTGCAATTTTTTGTTTAATGCGTGTATGCCAAGTATATATTTTATTTCAATGTTGCGTCTTGCTATGTTTACGTTGTTCAAATGCCACTGACATTAAATTTGTAATACCCCATGTTGAAAAGTTGAATTGATTGTAGTGTTTATTACTAAACTTTTAAGCGATTCACATTATGCCGTATCACTGAAATCACTTCATACAAGAATGACTGTATATACTGTAGCAGCTCATTACAAACTCTTATATTATATAGTGGCATACAGGGGCGGCGATTTCTTTTCATAACCGGAGCGGGGACGAAATACGAGGGACGAGGGAGCATAGTGAACTAGAGGAATGACGGTGACGGAAGTGGTTACCCCCTCACAGTTTTTTTGAAGTTTTGTTCTATTAAATTACATTCCTTAGCAAAACTAAAGTATAAAAACAAGCAATATACTTTTTTCACCATTCACTTTTACTTTGCCGGTAATTAGTATGCAGCCCTAAGGGTTGTAAATATTTAGTAGGTGAATTTAAGTAAGTAGGGAACTTGGATGGGATCTATATTTTACACTCTAGGCCTCTGTCATGTACATGTACATTGATATCGCTATGGGAGTTTAAATGGCAAATATATAGACTATGTGGTAGTGAACTATTAAAAGCAACCAATATTAAGGAATAGGCCTACCTGTAACATGCAACATGACACTATTGTAGCACTTATCTATTTATAGAACTCTTAAGCTTGTAAATATACAGTGCTTACGAGATACCAAAGGAATACAAATTTTCTACAAATTTTACTCGTACATTTTGAAGGATATTATGCGAGGGAGCATAGCGACCGAGCGAGAAGATTTTTGGATTCGTTTTAGTCTAAACGCTGCACTCTTGGGCCCTCCAGACCCCTAAAAGTGTGTTGCAGTCTTTATAGTCAGTATTTGCTACACATTTATTTTTTGCACTTTTTCAAATTTTCCGGTGCCCCCCCCCCTCCTCTCCCCCCGGGATCGCCGCCCCTGGTGGCATATACACTATATTCATTTTTTTTCTTCTTTCAAAATGAGACGAATAATGTGCAGCGGGCTTTATATACTATCACGCCTTGATCACGTGTAAAAGATAAGAATAATTCGTCGTCAAACATAATCATAGAGCACGTTGTGACCCGATTTTAATTGTGTAGATCGTAATTGGATATGATTGGAACCAAAAAAAAAAGCTGTCTATAAAATCATGATTGAAAAGCAAGTCCTCTTTTCATAACTGCAGATATTAAGCTCTCTATGAATCACGATTGAGAAGCAAGTCTCCTATTCAGAACTGCGGTTGAAATTTGATTTCGTCTCATTTTTAATAAAATCGCATGCTTTCAATGTTCATTTTCGTTCCATTAGCTTTCTGTCCTCAAACCATTTAGAGTCAATCGTGTTCTCTCATGAGTGAAATGGCACTGACTAATAGAATCATATGAAATTTACCACCAGAAGCAGTCAAGTTACACACTTCTTTCTTCTCTCTCTCTCTCTCTCTCTCTCCCCTCTCTCTCTCTCTCTCTCTCTCTCTCTCTCCACACCCCCTCTCTCTGTCTCTCTCTCACTCTCTAAATCTGTACTTCCCGCTTTTTCTTCCTAGCTAGTGTTGTATATCGAATATCTGAGAGATAAAGGATGAACCATTTTAAAAGGATTTCCAAGACGATTTATTTTTTTGGTCAAAGCATTTATGCCATTTAAAGATATGACTTTTCAAATTCGAATATATGCATGAGTTAGTGATTGATTGGTTGCTTTTATTCATATTCAATGCAAAACAAAAACGAAGCATAATACATTTTATAAACATTGACATATTTTAAGTGAATACATGTATGGAAATTAGTAATTGTGTATCAGCTCATTCGTTATTTCTCAGCATTGTAACAAATGGAAATGAGATGAGAAAGAATTAACGCCATGGCGACCAGAAGTGCAACGAATCGAGCACGACATACACACAATCATTCTATTCAAGGAGCCATGTCATGAACACCGCTGTTGATAACCGAATGCAATTCTACATACTATAATCAGGATAAGTAGTAGGTGATCATAAACTGATGAATGCAACGAGCCAGTAAATTGCGATTTGTATCAATTATTAAAAAAACAATTTCCGCCATTCAAAGCCAATATGTAATGCTAATTAAAAATGCAACCAAAAAATGGCCTCCTTGGTAATTTTTACGACATCACTATATCATTAAAAATTAAACATGACAATATTGAAGCTCGATTCATCTAAAAGCATATGTCTTATATAAAATATCAAATGTTTTATTTGAGAAAAAAGAAAGAAAGAATAAAATGGCCTCCGATAAGAGGAAGACCCACGAGAAGAAGAAGAAAAAGCCAACAAAGAAGAAGAAGACCAAGGGTATTATAAAGGAGAAAAGGTTGAATAAAATAAGACAAGATAATAAATGAAATATAGATGAAGAATAAAAGATCTATAGGGTGAGAGTGGGAGAGCGTGAAGATGGGGGGGGGGATATGACGAGAGGGTATTCGAAAGAGGGAGGAAGGGATACATTGGTGGAAGAGCAAGAGAGACACGGGGACAGGCATACAGAGAGAGGGGGAGAGACAGCAGGAAAGAGAGAAGGCAGAGAGCAAGAGGGACAGATATATAGAGACATAATGAGAAAGAGAGAGGGGAGAGAGAACCAGATAGATAAGATGATATGGATGGCGTGAAGGATGTTGATAGGTGTATTTTGAATAGAGACAGTAAATAGAAATATCATGGTAGGCCTAACATTTTAAATTCACCTCCCGTAACGGTCTTAGTTTGATGTTTAATCAAGTTAGAGTATTATGAATAATTCATGTTTGCGAGTGCATTAGTGAATATACATGTACACTACACGCACTTTAAAGTCGCAATGGCCCTAATAAACGAGACTTGTCGAGTTCATGAGAGATTTCAAAAAAATCATTTTGGAGGAAGAATTTAGATGTAAAACTTGCCTAGCCCGATAATAATAATCCAAACACGTCGGGTCATGGGTTGCACACCAAATGTTTGCTTTTCATCTTAGTTCATCAATATTAAGGAGGTGGACCAATCGTAAAAGCTAGTCCCCCTTAAACTAGTCCAGCTCTTAAACTAGCCCAGCTGATAAATCACACTAGTCAAGCGTACTTCACTAATCAAAAACTAGTCCAGCAGGCTAAAAGCTAGTCTAGCAGGCCCGACTAGTTTGCTTGCAGCTTTATGCTAGTCCAGCAGTCTTGACTAACCTGCCCGACTAGTTTAAGGTTAGTTCAGCCTTCGCCTGACTGTTTAGTTGTCAGCGCTTAAGCCTTACGCTTTTATCTCTTCTGCACAGTTATCAACTTAATCATTTTAAATTATTTACCATCTCCTCCTGCCATTTTCTCACACATCACATTTCATCCCCATCCCTTTTTTTAATGTTGTTACTGTAGATGTAACGAAAACGTTTGCCCCCAGTTAGCCCTCTAATCTGTATACAGTAATTTATTATGCCTTTATATTTTTGCTACGCCTTCAACCTCCGCTTATAACCTTCTTCATGATTCTTTTTCGTTAATACTCTATATATTGTAATTTCTTTACTTTGAGTATGCATCAGTTACGTTTTTTGTGTAATATGTCGTAATCAGTTTGCTTACAATTTGGTTGAAAAGATTATAAAGAGATAAAGAAATCACATCAGTGTTCAAATGGACTCAAATCCAATCATTAATATAAGGTATCACCCATTATTTTGGCTATAACGACTTTTACTGCTGTCTTTACAGGAAAAATGTTAACTGTGTAAAGTGCACAAAGATATGATAGAAAGCAGAATGGCATTGCATTTAGTAAGTCGCCTATATAGAATACCAGCAGAAAATACAGACCATGAGTAACTCACTTGAGCACGTAGGGACATCCTGATGGGTGACATTGTCTCTTTTATAACGAAAGGCAGACAAAAGCTACAGACTTCTGATGCAAAAAAAAAAAAAATATCCTCGAACATAAAATGTTTCCTTGGATGTCAAATATTTGGGCAATAGTAGGGAACCCATCGAAGCCTATCGACACTAATTACAATTTTTAATTAATCATGAGGGAGATCAAAAGCTGATGGATATCGAAAAAACAGCCGAAGGGTATCAAATTCTGCATGGTTACATGTACGGCATACTCAACAGATTATTATTGTTATTGTATAGTAATTTAATTAAAATACTGAGCCTGGCAGCCCGTATAGGTTATATTACATTCAGTTTACAAGATAAAAACAACTTCACTTGCACATCACGGGTGTAACAACTTTGACATAATGTGAAAATATTCAAATATAAAACAAAACGGAAATTTAAAATATTTTTAAAACTAGGTCAAATTCAATTCACATAATGCACTGAGAGATATAGCAAGAACAAAAAAGAGTGGGAAAAAGGGAGAGTTAGACGAGGGAATCGAGAGGAAGAAAATGGTAAGAACGAAGTAAGAAGTAAGAAACAGCAGAGGGAGGTTGAGAAAGGGAGAGAAGGAAAGGGAGAGAGGGTGGGAGGGAGGGAGAGAGAGAGAGAGAGAGAGAGAGAGAGAGAGAAAGGGAGAGAGAGAGAATAATATTGGAAGAAGTTAAAAATATATACACGTACATGGAAATTTAAGTTGGTTTTTGGGGACGGTTTATTTTTATCATTTGACCAGAGATTCAAATGTAACTAAAGGTATTGGTTATTCCCTATGCACACTAGAATGATCTACAGTCATGTATATTGTTATTTTGTTATTTAATATCTGAAAATAAATGTGTCTAAACATGCACAATACCTATGTTTTAGCAGGGTTTGGGTTTAATTTTGAAATGTCAGTTGCAAATACATATGGTAATTCATTGAAGAAAAAAGAAAGGAATAACAAACCCGCTCATTCTCTCTCTCTCTCTCTCTCTCTCTCTCTCTTCTTACCCCCTCTCTCTATTTGCTATCTCTCCATATCCCCTCTCTCTACAACTCAATTTCTCCCACTCTCTTTACCTTATTGCTCCCTCATTTCACTTCGCACTTTGCATACAAACCAAGCTGTACGCTTAATATCAAACCTGTACAATTATTTTCTTAATTTATAGTAAAACTGAATATCGAGTATAATGTTCATCAATAATCTTTGTGATCATAGAAAGCTATCAGTTCACAGAATTTCTTTTAAAATGTGTAAAAATATAATCTGTCAACTGATAAAGACTTGATTCCAATTCCACAATAGACAAAACAAACCTCTTTCTCGACAAAAAATATACTGAAAATGGTATGCATTCCTAACTAGATGCATTCCGTTTAATCTATATAAATTAAACACCATCGAATACAATACTTATAGACTCTGACGTAAACACTTTTCTATTAAATTTTTCAATAGGCATATCGCAATTTAAGGCAATAAAGAAAATTTAAATCTTACTCGCAGTCGTTCATTAAATCTTTTAACACAGATTGTCGATTGTCAAAGTTCATTTTCGTTATTATACATTTTGTATACATCGATAGAAAGATTTATGTAATCCTGATAATGTCATAAACCTCCTAAGCAGAACAAAATTATAAAGACCGACATTCATATCTCTTAGGTGAAGTTGTAATGTGAGAGTTGATCTATGTGTCAGGCAATAATAATAATAACAATAATATCAAAATAATAACAACAATAATAATAATGAAATTAATAATAGTGATTTAAATAAGATTAGTAATGATAATGTTGGTAATATTAATTTGTTTACCCAGAGAAGCCTCAGGATCATTGCTGTTCCTTCTGATGGCCCTGCAGTTATCATTACCCAGCAATTGCTATAGGTACCCATTTACACCTGGGTGGAGAGTGGCAAATTTGGATTTATGTCTTGCCAAAGGACGTTAGGATTCGAAATCTCAAACTTTGAATTGACAGTCGAATAAATGAACCACATATCACGACACCTCCATACACTCTTAAAGCCCCTCTAAAGTGTGTGTGGGGGGGGGGGCACAAGTTTGATGGCAAAATTTCGCTTTAATTGTATCATACTGTGAAGAGGATGTCATTTAAGACACATTTCTGCAAGACTTTCCAAAACAAATGTGTTTGAAGCCGAATATTGATGAAAGAATACAAAATTTAGGTTTTCTGCGTACAACAGAAAACCCAAATTATTCTGTTATCAATATTGTCTTCAAATACTTTTGGTATGATATTCACAACATAACTCTGCATGCAAGTCAAACTAATGAGACAAAACTAAAGTGATTGATCTACCTAATCTCAGAGATTCAAAGCTAGAACATTTTACACAGTTCATCAATCTTCGTCTCATTTGAGTAGCATTCTTTTTGATTTTCTATTGTATATTAACATGATTACAACACGATTTTAATCATTTATTGTTTTAATGAATTGAATACAACCTTCATTTGTATACTTCTGGTAAAAAATATTTCGATGTATATAGACTCCATAAATTCATTAATCTGAGTGTGGTAGTTGCTCGAATCGAATATTTATTTCAATGTTTTGAATGATGGCAAGTATAACGTGTGATTTGGCAGAAAGCAATGTTCGACAAAATTTGAAAAGAAAGAATGCATATTCATTGTGACATGTAATCAACATGATGAAATACTTTACCCGCTAATTTTTTTCTAAAGAAAGTAAATGAGACCGAAAAAATCATTGAAATTTCAGCGTCATAAATCAAATATTCAGATACCAAAGAAACTGTGTAACATCAAAAGCACATTAATTTGTCACACTCTGAAATATTATATCAGTTCCATTTTGATATCATCTGATTTTATCTCAATTTTCTATGTAAACTGTGCCAGACGAAACAACAAAATGTACACTTTGATTCATTTGACAACGAAATTAATTCCCTGTCATATTGTTGTTGTTCTACTCCTGAATGAAAGCGGTCTACTCGGCTGTTTTCCTAGGAGAGCTTGGTGATGTTGATGGATACGATTGAGGTTATGTGATGTGACAGTGTTTGATCTCGTCAGCTTTCTTGGTATACTTGGAGGTTGAGGTTGACGAGGCAATTTTTGGGCGTTCGTCGGGTTGTCACTGAAGACATCATTGGACTTCTGCCAGACGTGTCCGATGCTGCTCCGTGGTCGTGCTTCCAATCCACCCATGGACTGACGTAGGACTCGGAAGAGAGAACCGTGGTACATCTCCCCCATCTCTTTCGAATTAGCATCCGATATTTTCTCCACGCCCCTCGCCTTTGATGGCACTCTCTGGGCCGCGGGATCGCTGTTTCGACGGATGGCGAGACGTGGTAAAACAGACAGTTTCGAATGGCGTTTAGAAGAACCTTGTTCCTTTGGGGGACTATTTGGACCGGTTTCTGGCCAAGCCGACTCTGTATTGTAGCGTGAAAATGGGGTCCACATTGAAGTATCTGAATTTCTCCTGTTTAAAGCTTTAACATTGTTTACTTTTACTTTACTTTTAAGGTAGGAAGGATCTTCAAATGACGAGCTCCGCTGTTTGATCAATCGGTTCGTTTCTCGTTTTATTCCAACTTCTTTAGAGTTTTTCGGACTTTTGGTTGATTGAACAGCATTGACATTCTTCTCACCTCCTGTACCCTGCTTCTCTTTGGCATGTTCCTGCTGCCCATGGTCTCCAATATCCAGTGATGCTAGTCTCTCACGAACGTTAATAATCTTGTGCTGACAAGCCATTATATTCTGGCGGGACATGGCTACAAAATCGTCGTGTGTCTTTATATGATGAGCATCTTTTCGTATTTCCACGTAGATTTCGTCTCTAGCCTTAATTTCTTCTTGATTTGATCGCGAAAGAATGGTTGGGGATGCTGTCCTCTCCATGTTGATGAAATGAAAACGTCGGCAATATGCAGTCGTGTTTTATACAATCGCAAATAAATCAGTGATTGTATAAACATCCCGCGAATACCGTCACTCTTTTTTCAAAGTGTCTAATTAAGATGGAACTACGTGAGGAATACTGACGCAAGTAAATCAATATCTAGACAATAATCAATCTCATATTTGGTGTCCTGGAGTATAAATTAGAAGTTGAACGATGTAGCCTCCACAGTCTTTGCATAATCAATCCCTCGTTTATTAAAAAGTCTCGTAAGATCAATTAACGATGGGTTGACGTCGTCTAGCAGGCTTATGAAATAAGTCACATGTTAAACTCTATACTTGCATAAATATTATGTTTTCGTTCCCATGATATCCTGTACTTTGACGACACATTGACGTGTTTTCACGGCAATAACGTCGACGTTATGCCTACGGTAAACATAATTAAGGTTGGAAATCATGGCGATAAAGTAGGCTCACTGCATCCAATACTGTGTATTACAAAACAACACGTATGAGGACAAAATGTCAGTTCCAGTTAGGATGTTGCCGTTGTTGGAAGTGGTAGAAATCAAAACACGCTCAGAGACACTTTTATGGTTAAAGGATAACAATGTAAATCGTCACGAAAGACTGTTGCTGTGCTTCAGTGGAATAACAAAAGATGACGCAAAAATCACTTTCTAGTCGTTCTCACCCATTCCCCGATAGACAAGTTGTTCAAATAGAGGAGTTCATTATATTACCATTGTTCGGTATCACTGCTTTTATTTGATCTTGGGATTTGAATGATCATCTTCACACAAAAACGCAATCTTGAGACATCTTGGCAGGAGCCGAAACATGTTTGTTCAGCTTTGTTAGGGATGTGTCCTCTTAGCGACATCTTGAAAGTATTTGCGTTCTATAATATACTGTCACGCAGAGGACAATATAGTTTGAAATAATTTAGGTCACCGTCGTGAATTTACAGCATTAGGGATGTGTCCTCTTAGCGACATCTTGAAAGTATTTACGTTCTATACTGTGACGCAGAGGACTATAGTTTAAAATAATTTGGGTCGTCGTCGTGAATATACAGCATCAAAGAACTTTGGTCATGGTCGTACAATAATGTTAAGAAGTTGTTTAAATAACAGCTATGGCTATATATAGGGAATAGAATGAAATAATGTGATACCTGCAACAAGCAAAGCTTGGGTTTCCTCGTTAGATCCTTAGTGTGATAATGGGTTCTATTATTTTAAATAGCACCATAATGTATGTATTCACCTCAATAATTCCAGACATATTTATATAGGCCTATATTTTTAGCATGTAAAAGCAAAATCATTAGGTATACAGATCATGAAAGGTTTTCTAGTCTTGAAGTTAGACCACATGACACCTTCCAATCTTAATCGCTTGTACATTGCACTACCTCTAACCTCACCACCCCTCTCTCTTCTCTCTATTTCTCTTTCTCTCTCTCTCTCTCTCTCTCTCTCTCTCTCTCTCTCTCTATATATGACATAGAACAAATAATTCAATTCGAATAATCATTTATTAAAAATGATGATTAAAACGATTGAAACGAACATTCTTGAGAGTTTACTTTGGCACTGTGACCGGTTTCATCAGATAATTAGAATATTTGAATAATAATGTTTCCTATATCAATATCCACATTAAAACAAATATGATACTCTTCTGTATCTTCCGATATTATTATAAATATCCCCTTTTGAGATTATTTTCCTCCCCTCACATCTCTCTCTCTCTCTCTCTCTCTCTCTCTCTCTATATATAATATCTATCGATCTCTATATGTATATTTCTGTCTATCTAATATCTCTTCCTTCTTCTTTTCACACCTTGATTCTGCTGACCTTTCAAAATGCAAATGTGATCCGGGAGCATAGGCCTACTCAATACATTATCTTGTAAAATTGCAAACGACTCTAGTTATGCTTTGGGGATCTTTCTTGACATCGTGATCAAATCCTCAAATCAGACCTGAATATTTTCATGTTACCAATATATATAATTACGAGGCCTAGATGTGATTTAATTTTTTACTTAATTTAATATGAATATATTTGACTCATTACACCCGAATGCAAGCCGTGAATGACGTAA
>JAVYIG010007475.1:0-101589 GCA_035222895.1 Strongylocentrotus droebachiensis
TTCTTATTTTTATCTGCTCAAAATTCATTAAAGAATTCGGGATAACCACGCCTTGTCTTTGTCTCATCAATGACTTACTTGCTCTCCGCAACCAAGACTCAAGCAATAAGAACTAAACAAGCACAGTGCGCACCCCCTCATCCTCCTCGCTTGGTTCCTTACGGAACGTTGAGGAGTATACCAGAAGAAGAAGAAGAATTGCCAAGATACCTCATAAAGGGAAGTAATGATTATGAAAATATTTTTAAACCCATTTAAGCCTCATCAGCATCAGTAGCCATGTTCAAACGGCGTAAGTTAATCCCTGCCAGGGGCGGATCCAGCCGGCGGCAAGAGGGGGGGGGGGGGGGGGGGGGCGCAAATCTTGAGAAAATATTTAGCGGCGAATCAGCCAGCCGGCGAACGGCGAATAAGAGGGGGGAAAGGGGGGGGGGGTAAGAGCACTCCCCCCCCCCCCCCAATTCGTGAGGAAATATTTAGCAGCGATTCACCCAGCCGGTGAATAAGCGGGGGGATGCTGGAGAGGAGTACAACTAATTTCCTGGGGGGGCAAAAAAAAAATCATATTTCTTCTTCTTTTTTTTTCCTTTTTAGTGGGGTCAGGGGGGCCCTTTTTTTTTTTTTGTAAAGATAAAATTTTCGTCACTATCCTATTTTTTTTTTACCGTTTGGGGGGGGGGGCTAGGGTGGCGGGCAGTAAATATCCCATAAATATTTAACTTACATCATTAGTTGCCCATACCCTCTTACTCGGACCAACTTGCCCGATCAAGTTAACACGATCTTCCACCGACCAAATCTTACTCAGCGTAACTGCCGGAAGTCAGGGGCGGATCCAGGATTTTCAAAGAGGGGGTGGGGGGCCGCGGCGTGTTCTTACTGTATAGTGTTCTTGCTGAGGGTCCTACAATTATAACTACCCTAGCAATAATTGCAATTATTGTCACGTACCCATTTACCCCTGGGTGGAGAGTAGAAAATATAGATTGATGTCTTTAAAAGACGTTAGTACCGGGCTCGGATTTGAACCCTCAATCCTTGGATTGAGATTGAAGGATGAACCACTATGTCACGACACCGCCACAATCAATATAAGCTTGATATAGACATATTTTCCTTGTGTATGATAAAAACTGGGTTTGAATAATGTCCTGGTGTGACCGAGGCATATGACACGATTTCAAAGATTTTCAAGAAATCAACTTGAGGGCACTTCCAATACCCTATTAAATTGCTTACAGTAATCACGTTCGGATTACGTAATGTGTCATTGTCATGTTCACATATTTCCATATAGGTGACGCACAAGACTAATGAAAGGGCGAAGTGTGTGTGTGTTTTTAAAATCATTTGCGATCGTGTTGGGCGCTAATATAGGAGAAATAATTAAACTGTGTAAATCAGCCTTAGGCTTTTAGTCCAGTAGACGGTACCATATACCATGTACATGACCTGGACAAGTTGATAAGTACAAGGTTATTTTGTTGATTTGTGTTCTAGATGGGTATTGAAGTAAAACCAGCTTGGTTGCCAGCTTGGCAACCTTGGTCAACTTTTTTAATAGCCATATTAGCATAATCATCTAATTAACATATATGCAATATTTAATAATGTTGCTAATCTCAATCCAGGAAGCCTGAAAACATGAATGATACGACTTTTCAAGGGTTTTCGGCTATGACGAGGAATTCATTTTTGACACCAGTTTTTTATTCCAAGTAATGCAATTGTCTTAAATAGCATAATTATCATAATTATGTACAATGTATGGACTTCATTGTCATTGTTTATCTATTAATCCTAAAAATGGTGCAATGCAACATTGTAAATCACTTTTGAAAGACTAAATCCAATGTAATTCAGGCTTCCTGGATTGAGATTAGCAACATTATACATATTGCACAAATGCTAATTAGATTAATTAAAAGAGTTGCCCAAGGTTGCCAAGCTAGCAACCAAGCTGAATTTACTTCAATACCCATCTAGAACACAAATCAACAAAAAAACCTTGCACAAATCAACTTCAACTTTTCCAGGTCCGAAAAACTTCTACAGGACTATTTGGAATGATGTCTGTGGCGATAATCTTTAACAACAACAACAACAGCAACAGCAATAAATAAAAATATCGAACAATAACAACAAAAAGATTGAAATACGTGTTGGAATAGGTCTACCTTATTCGTCAAGTATCAGGGCAAAATAGACAATCTTTGCATTTTAGCGATCTTAATAGCAGAATATTAAATATACATGGAAAAGGTATTCATAATAGATAAGGCACATTTCATTGATTTTCTATAATAATTTTGTTCCCCCCTCCTCTCTCTCTCCCACCCTGACTCTCTTCCGTACCCTCTCTCTCTCTCTCTCTCTCTCACTCGCCATCTCTCTCTCTCTCTCTCTCTCTCTCTCTCTCTCTCACTCGCCATCTCTCTCTCTCTCTCTCTCTCTTTGTCTATTGATACTTTACTTTCAGAGGGCATCTTTGTGCATTTGCATTCATCTAAAGAATATACATTTGTATGTAACTTTATATCATGGACTGCAATATTTAACCTTACCTGTCACCGTTCACTGGGAGTCATCTATAGAAGATATTAACACCAGAACATTTAATTTCCTGTCCATTTAATTCTATATCGTATTTCGCAGACTTGCATGTGATGATGATTTTGTCTGATAAGGGTATCAATCAAACCAATTCTAATTCCTTTGATCCATGACATGCTTCATCATGAAGAAACCTTAGAAAAAAATTAATAATGTATAACAGATCACTGATATAAATGGGTATCAATACCGGAGAGCCGACTGCATTAGAAAGATGAAAAAACCTGTGGGTTGGCATTTGTAATGATTTTTTTTCGAATACAAGACTGCAACTGGAGCATGATGATTTATGAATTCGCAATGTCATGTAAATCAAGGTTCGTTGTAATTGCTTTACATGGCCATCCCATATTATGTTCTGCAGGGCCCACTGGAAGAGCAGTTTCATAACTGAAGTGGCTACCCTAGGTCCCTAGGTTAATAAAACGTTATTAATAAACTAAAACGTTAATCAATAAACTAAAACTATCATGAGTATTCTTTTAGCTAATAAACCTATGAAGTAGTTTCGTTTTTCGTCAAAAATATGTAAGACATGTCTGCATCTCCATTCTGCACTCTTTCATGAGAACTTAGATCTAGAATCAAACACTGACAAACAAAACTAATGTATAGGCCTATATCTACAATGATATATCTATGGTGTGTTAGGAAGTGTTTTCACAAGGTCTTTTTATGTATAATTACCAAACGAAAGAGAAACGTCGATAAAAGTTCTTTAAAGCGGGTTCGTTTTATTGGTCACCGGCAGGGGCGTACGCAGGATATTTCCAAGGGGGGGGTTTTAAAATATTTTGCTCCCGAAAATTTGAAAATCGCGCCGGCCGAAAAGTCGCTCAGTGGGGGGGGGGGGGGGGGGTAAGCGGACCCATTTTTTTTTTTTTTTTTGGTCTCGAAATTTCAAAATTTGACATTTTTTGTCGTTGGGGGGGGGAGTAAGGTCACCTTATTTAGGTTAGCCGTGGGTATAATTTTTTTTTTTTTTTTTAATAAAAAATAATTAAAAAAAAACCAAAGGGGGGGGGGGTTTAGGTTTTTTTAGGGGGGTTTACATACATAAAAATACCAAAGGGGGGTTTCAACCCCCCAAACCCCCCCCCCCCCCCCCCCCTGCGTACGCCCCTGGTCACCGGCAACCTTATCATAGTCCTCCAAAGTGCGTCCACTTAAAAACACTGAAACAATTATTATTATGTTCGATTTAAAAACAAAAAAACGATATTGAAAGCTAGCGAACATCTAGAGAAAAATCGATACGTTTCGTTTTAGTTTTATGTACACAGGCATTGCTCGGAGCATTGTTACACGTCGATAATGGGAAAGTGCCCTTCATCATGTTAATAGTAGGTACGCGCACGCCGCACTCAAGCTTAAGAGGAAGATGCACAATCATGCTTTATAATGGAAGCAATAGTGGTCTATCATCAAGCTTTTCGCACGGACTGCAAATTAAGATATTCTATCCTTGTATTTGTAATGGACGATGATGTTTAGACAAGTAATAGCTACGAACGACATTGACGTTCGGAAAGATGCGATTTGCTTTGGGGTCATTATTGTCGTCAACCCATTAGGAAGGAGAAGACAGCGATCTTGTGACTTGATTGTAATTGCTGCCGGACATTTTCAGCAAAACTGGATGGAAATCGACAATCGTTTTAGCACTTATGTCTCGACATCATTTTGGCTTCGTCCTATTTGCTTGGCCGGTTGCTTGGATTCTGAAAAAAGCAATTCCAGTATCTTGTTAGCTTGACTGGCTACCGAAAAGGCAAAAAGATAAAGCTGTTATTTCTAATTGTTAATCATTCTGAGAATCGAAATGGGATTTTAGTATCTAACACATTGACAACTTTCAGATTTTAAAAAGTCATTCTGCTCGTCTAATCGTTGATCAGTTTTGGGCTAATCATTGTGAATGACTTCGAATTCGTCGTTCAAGGATTGCTGCGAAACTACGACGACGGCATTCTCGGCATCATGGACGTCGCCCGATTCATTGGCAACACAAAATCCCTCCTATCGCATCAACGACTTCGTTCAGCGCAGCATCGTCGCATCCCTACTATCCCTCGTATCTATCATCGGCCTTGGCGGAAACATCCTCGTTCTTTTTTCGATACTTCTTTCTCGTAAGCTACAAACCCAGACAAATATCTTTGTGGTCAATCTCTGCGTCGCCGACTTTCTAACGTGCCTCTCGCTGCCCTTCCAGGCGGCTGCGGCCGTACTCGATGATGATACGGGTTTGTTTCTGTTTTCTGATGGCTTCTGCGCCCTGGTGACGATGCTGGAAATCACGTGTCTTGGGAGTAGCATACTGACGTTGACCTTGATAGCTATCAATCGCTTCGTGTTGATCACCAGATCGAAGGCGACCTGCATGCAGGCGACTCTTCTCGCCGCTTGTCCTTGTCATCGCGCTTTTGATGACGTGGTTGATCCCAGCTGCAGAATTTGGGGTACCTGCCATCGCAGGCTTCATCGAGCTAAGTTATTATCCTAGATTTCGTCTTTGCGCTTGGAACGAAAATTATCCACTTTCTAAATTCCTGATAGGTCCCACCTTAGTCCTAGCACTTTCCGTCACGCTGGTTTGTTACACCAAAACATACCTCTTCGTCAGACGACACGCTAGATCTGTGGACAATTTAACGCCAGCAGTTTCGCGTCAAAATGTCAATCGTAGTCACGCCAGTTTGGCAGACACACCACGTATAGGAAATATCGAAGACTCTCGTCATACCGATATCGTACACCAAACATCAGGTGCGATGAGCTTCGAACGAAACGAAGCGAACAATATTCCTCTTGTTATTGAAGGAGATCTACTGCAGAGCACGACACGATCGACGCGATTTGGATCAAGTATTAATGAGGACAAGGGTGACGATGTCGGGATTAACAGGCTCGATGTCGAGCATACGGGCGCCACCAATGATATATCGAAAATTAAAACGAAATCGAGTTCCCGAAGTTTGGAAACTGAGATCAGCAAAAACCTCTTCGTAGTCGTTTGCGTTGTCCTCATCAGCATCGTACCTTTCGTTACTTGCTTGTCACTGTCCTCTTGCCAGGAACCTTTCATCTATACCGTGGTCATCCTCTGCATGGGGAGTTGTGTCAATCCAATCATCTACGGGTTCAGGCACCCGCACTTCAGACCGGTCTTTGCCTCGATCATCATGTGTCGGCTGTCTGACATCCCGCAGCCTTCGGCACTGGCGCGGAAAATCATCAAGAAATATTAAATGACAATGTTTACAAGTATTCTGTTGAACCTATCATACAACTGTCTACTAATTTCACAGGGGTTGATCTAAAAAATGTTACAATGATCTTTTATGAATGATACGAAGTGACATCATCTGTAATAATAATAACATTAATAATGTACTCATTTATGTTGATAGTGCTACAGAAAATCCTAAACACTGTGATGGACTTCATGATTCTGGTTATCATATTATTTATCTTTGTAATAGAGATGTCACTAACTCATGTTGCCACTAACTGTTCAAAATATATTCGTTTAGTATCATGACGCATCATGATCTCATGACTTACTTATACAAATATATAAGTATATTGCAAAATAAATCCTGAAATTGTTTTCATACACAGAATTTGTCAGTGAGAACAGGGGGAGGGTAGAAACTTGCATTCATTTAAAAAAAAAATGAAGAGTTGAAATAAAAAGATTTGAATAACGGTAGCAACGTTTAAAAAAAAAGGTATAGTTGCTCCGGCCGCAAATGTTCACTACAGGAAAAAGAAGGGGAAAAAACGCGTTAGAGATTCAGGCAAATCATACACTGTTAAAACAAGTATTAAAAAACTGCGGGTTAAAAAATTGTTGATTAAAAAACGCTCAACGTTGGTTAAAAATGTAGTGTTGATTAAAATTTACTTTTAATCTTGCGTTGGTTAAAAACAGTGTTGATCAAAATTATTCCTTTTAACCTATGTTGGTTAAGTCTAAGTCGTTGGCAAAAATTGTAACCCAGCATGGATTAAAAACAAAATTCCGACATTAATGAAAGCCCTCTTCCGGTTAAAGTTTAATCAATGTTGATTAAAGTACTGGTCACGTGACCCAACGGAACGATATCGAAGCGCGTAGCTAGCGATCGCTCGACATACAAATAAATTAAGTACATGCAGTTTACGCGTGCGACAAAATTAACAATGGAGGTTGTCGCGAGGACCTGAGAAATGGGGGTTTGGACGGTCTTATCTCCGTATTTTCAGGTAAGAAATTATTTTAATATTATCATCATCAATTCTAAGATTGTAAGGAAGAAGTGAAAAAAGGTTCTTGCTCAAATCAAAAACGATTTGTGTCCCCTAGGCTGTACGTAGCTCAACCAATAAGCCGGGCCAAAAGGTAACATTTTGATTGCACCGTGCACCTGGCTAACGTAAGCGCACACACACACTCATCAGTCTGCAAGAATCTTCAACCGTGAAGGAGGCAGACCCAATTAAAGAAGGAGAAGTGTAGGCCTATTACGGATCACCTACCCAAATTGCATGCATGAATAATAATCTTATTTTTTAAATCTAATTGTATCTAATTGTTTAAAACAATTAAATATAAAATAAGATGTCATAAAGTGAAACGTCTTCATGCATGCAATTTGGGTAGGTCATCCGTTGCACTTACTGGCTGAGCTACAACCTACGGGCCGGGACACAAAGCGTGTTTAATTTGAGCAAGAACCTTATTTCACTTCTTCCTTCCAATCTTAGCATTGATGATAATCATATTAAACCGTTTCTTACCTGCAATCACGAGGATAAGACCTCCAAACCCCCGTAAGTTTAACCAACAGTGGTTATAACTGTAACCAACAACCCACTAAAGTTTAACCAACATCGTGTGAATAAAAAAATAATTAACCTACAATGGTTACAATTTTAACCAACGGCCCATGTAAGTTTAACCAACAACATGTGAATCAGCCCCGAACAAAGCATAAATAACCAACAAAAGATTAAAATTTTAATCAACAAATGGTTCAAGTTTAATCAACACCATTTTAACCAACATTGAGCAAATTTTTTTAACCAATAATTGATTAAAATTTTTAATCAACCACAGGTTAAATTTTAATCAACAGGCTGTTGGTTAAAGTTTAACCAACGATTGTGTGATTCACCTGGTAATCCGTGGTTGATTAAAATTTTAACCAACTTGATTAAAAATTGTAATACTTGTTCTAACAGTGTACGGGTAGCGGTGGAATAGAATTACTCAAAAATATTCAGCATGTTGAAAAAAAACATGCAAAACGCTTTTTTCTTCTTCTAGTAGTGCAGTCCTTGGAGATATTTAGGGTTCTTTTCTGCTATTTGAGATGAAGTCATTTGTTGCACAATTTACTTTTTTGTACTTAAAGGTAATACAAAGTTTTGGGAAATTTTGAAAATTGGGTGGATAGTGAATCTTTACAATTTTGATATATTTGGATGACCCTGTGGATGTATTATAAACACTAACAAAACGAACCCCTAAAACACTTCTGTTTTCGAGAAAAATTGAATATAACAATTTACCGGTACTCCCGGTAAATTTTGATAAATTTCAAATAGCGCCCACGGGCGTAAAGTGGTAGCTGCGACCATGAAAATCTCAGAATATGTAGTTGTGATATACAATTTCCAAACGGGAATAGCTCATCGGTCGATTTTAGTCAGGAAACATTGTTTCATAGCTAAATTGATATCTTGACCTTGAGAGGGAGCTATACAACATAAAGAGTTTATTATTTATAATTTCATAACTTTAGACTCGATTTCAACCGGGACAATGATCAATGAATATTGTAGGAACGCATATGCTTCCAATATATTAATTTGAACCAAATTCATGGCCCCATACCAAAACTTTGTAATACCTTTAACATCTCCACATGCACCGCATTCATGTTACATTCGTGAACACTAACAGGCACGACATTGCTGCTGCGACCCTATGTTGATCACCAACTCTTCAAGTCATAGAATAAAATTCACCCTTTTTCACATAATTATTTCTGAGTAGGTAATTGATTGTTAATAAGTAACACTAATTACCATACTAGAATCATGAAAAGAAAATTACACGACGAGACCAAATATGAATAGCTTGTTAACACAAAAGAGCAATTTAGAGATCGAGAAAGCTTGAAAGAGGATGAGAATGAGGGAGGATGGCGAAAGAAAGGGAGGCTTAATGAGTGAGAGGGGGAGTGAGATAAGAAAGAGAGGTGCAAGGGCAGAGGGAAGATATAGAGAAACCAGAGAAAAGGGAGAGGGTGAAAGAGAAACTACGCATTCAACACGTATCAGTTTTCATCACAAAAGACGGAGAACAATAAATTCCGCTCAATCCATATTGCTTGTTACCATTACTGGAAATCTTTATTTTACCTCTTTTCATATGATTATTCCATACGACATGTTATTAGCTTTTTTGTAATACGATTTCTACACGAGCACAATACCTTTTTTACCTACATTTTGAGAGCTACACACAGAGTTTATATTACAATATAGATCATGCAGTCTGAGATATTAAATTCGCACTTAATAATTTCTCCTCCAATAAAGTCAAAGAGCAAGGAGAAGCAACAAGTAAATCATATTCAATTGTTTGACTGATGCTGATGATGCAAAATTACCAAATCGCTTATGCAAAGAGTTACCCTTGATTTTAATCAAGTGATCTCTATTTCATCATTTTTTTTCCTCAAAATATAAGCAAGGGTATTACTAAAGATGAACAAAAACATCCATACCCACTAAATTTGCACTTGCCGGGTCTAATAATTTTCATTTTCCAGAAATTCGCCTGATAAATATATTTCACAATTTCTCTTTCATTCTCCACTTTAGTCTTGGCATAAAAGAATAACAAAAGCGTGGTATGTTTTGTTGCATCGTTCAGCCCATTAATATATTACAAATTTTACATTGGTCGAGCTGAAAATAAAAAGGAAAGATAAATGTTCACAAGTACACATATATGTATTTACAAATCTAGTATTACAAGATTTACAGCCACATTCCTCTCATCATCATGTTCTTAGATTACATTGAAATGCAAGATATAATTGAAATAACATGGTAATGCAAAGATTCATTCTCTCTCTGCATGATTAGACAATGTATCATTTCAACGTTAGTATCATTCCTCAACTTTTATTTAACAGATATGGAAACAATTACAATTTTATAAGTCTTCCCATATATTTTGGTAAGGTACCGTATTTGTATTGTGAAGTTCTTGAACAGGAATGACTTACAGAAACAATATGGTTGCTCAACTGTGCACAAATACATTCACTTTGTTCTTCACTTATGTCTATAAAGAAATCTGTTGTTACATTTCTCCTTTACTTTACGAGCAATGGCATATGAAGTTATAAGCCCAATTATGTTTTGGCAATCTTTTTCTCTTAGTGGTAAGACTGCATTAAAGTTGCAATCAAATGTGAAATCAGAATCCTCCTCTAAATCTTTGATGGCAGAAGCCTTGCTCCCCATTGGCTAATATTACATTTATAAATGATTGCAAGTGTCCTTGTAAAGATCAGTGACTCTTTGGACCAATGGAAAGTCCATACTGTGGTACCTTATGATTATTCAATCAATACTTGTTTGGTGCTGAGCACAGACTAGTAGATAAAACATTCACTACAGCAAAAATAGAGATGCAAAACACTGGGACATACAGTAATGTGCGAGTCAAACATACAGCGGGTCACTCAGTACATGCATAGTAAACAACTGAATTATTCATACCCTTTGTAATTTTTGAAGTACGTGAAAACTTAGTACGTCCAGATTTAAGTTTCTTGAGAATGGGATGTATTAAAGCTTACAAGTAAAAGCATTCAACAAAGGTTTTAATTCAACCAGTCCACCTTTCATTCTTGAGTAACGAAAAACACAAATACATCATATCTGCAAGGGGTATGAATAATGAAGTCGTTTACTGTATATTGCATTCTTATACACAAAACATGTATGAATTGTTGCAGACTCATTACTACAACATAACCATACTGATGTATTCTTGTGAATATAAACATGCAAATGTGTGGATTTTTAAAACAAAAAGAAAACATTAATATGGGCCATTCCAAGGCAATATAAAACTTTATTTCTTTTGATAACTTAAAGGTAGTGATATTATCCTTGTGGGTATATCCATATGCATACACCTTAAAAGGTGTTCCAAAGTTTAATTATTCTCTGCTACCACATACATGTATTATGTGTCATTGTCCCAAGGTAAGTTTGGCTTGCACTAGACTGTAGATCCCAGACAAAAACATGGTTCAAAGAAAGCACTACTTACTGAAATTTCTGAATCTAACACTAACCTCTTATATGTATATAATCTAACCAAGATATTCCAATTTCAATATGCAATGCAACAAAGTAATGCTAGTGTTCTAAAGGTGATTTTATTTTAAACAGTCTTGGAGACCATGTTATCAATATTTTCTGTAGAATCACGACTTCACAAAGCAGATATTGACTAAAAAGGTATTTCTTTGGGATTGTATCTTATGGGAAAGTGTTACCATCATAGTTGATCTTCAAAAGGAAATCAAACTGTCCTAAGGAATATTACAAGGGAACACGAGATAGTCATCTAGAGAAATTTGAGACCCTGCTTAAGTCATTCCCTACATCAAAATAAATGTCACAACTTCCCATTGAAATCTAAAATTGTAGACAACATACAAAAACATAAATACATATATATATATTTCTATGGACAAAAAAAATGAATGTACAAAATTGCAAGATTAAAGAAACATTTATAATAGTTATCTTAAAGGGATCGTGTAACATTGTTAAATCTGAGATACACGGCCCTACATGTTATCAGTGTCTGTGATATGGTGTAATATTGAAGCCCTAAAAAAATTGCGCTTCAAAATGATCAAGAAGTGCCTCAAAAAAGTAAAAATCTTTGAGTGACCGGTTTTACCCTACTCGTTTTCCCCAATAGACTGTAGTGTTATGAAAACCGTCTGGCGAACGGTTTTCAAAATATGTAATTTCAATCATAAATATCTTGATAATCAGACAGGCGATCAGCTTGTAAAATTCATGGGGATCCTGACTGACCTAAAGGTTTATAATTATCATTGCATCATGAGCTAAATCCAGAATTTTGTTTCAGAATCTGAGACAAAGTTACCGGATCCCTTTAACTTAAAAGGAAGAGGGAGAGTTTCCTAAAACTAATATCATTCACATGAATGAACTAATTTGTTCTTTGTCATAACATACGGCTAAGATGGAATTGTATTCATTCATGGCATTGTTAATTTCATTCCATCATTGCTAAAATGATATGACAAGATCTGTTTATATCTTAAAATGAGAGGACATAATTATGCATGTAAGGACAAGAATATGAAATGTTGTCAACTAGTTATTTGATGTACTAAACCACACAAAAGGACCAGGGTTAGGGGGTTAAGAGGAAATGAGTGGCAACTGTGTAGAACAAAGGCCCTGTGCGTATTCACTTTAATAGCTTTGTATTACAAGATAGAGAAACTTGAATTGTATTACACTTTAAATCATTATGAGGAGAAAAAAGCCATGGTTTATCGCAGTTTATCGGAGCAAGGATTCTGGCCGAGTGGCAGACAGCATTGGGGAAGGAGTAGACATGATCTTTAACCTTGCCACAGATATGAGCAGACATTATGCATATTGTCTCATTAACTCATATCGTTTTACATACATGAATTTGTAACACCCTTCTGGCTCTCAGCATTCAATAAAATCAATGATATCTTGGACTTGTACAAAAAGGGTTCCATCCATCAACCTTATACAAAGCCCAACAGTCCTTTTCATCTACATATAAATCAACAGGAGAGGGCAGTCTACTGATAAACCCTCTTCCCTTCATCAAATTCTTCCTGGAGAAGAATATGCAACCATTGCTATCAGCGAAGATTATTGATATTGGGCAAGTTCAAAGTATAGGACAAGCTGCATCATGAAATGAGAGAACTGGTGGGAAATGGAAATCCAACTTAGACGAGATTCAACAATAAAGTAAATCATGTCTGGATCATTCCTGGACTACTTCATTTCCACACAGACTGTATTTGGAAGGCTTGAGTGATGTCATGAAAAACAAAAATGAAAATGAAAAGAATTACAGTGAAGTACACAAATATATCTTTAAAATTTAGGAATTATATACTATAGGTATTGATTCTACATCATGTACAAAATAAATAAGTATATTACAGTTACACACAGAATTGCAAAACTAGTCGAAAAAGGAAACCCTACTTCTTTCAATCCATCTTGCTATCTCGGAAGAAAATATATCCAATTTGTCAATTGTTGAAAAGAAATAAATACAAAGCCAAATACTATTGAAGAGCTAGCTCTTTTGTGGATCTAATTGTTATAGCACTTAAGGTGTTGAGGGCTTGTAGAACAGTAATTAATGGCTATTATCATTATTATACATTACTGATGATTACTTATCAGGGGGGTGGCTAGGGAATTCTGGATTCCATATCAAAGTACCTCTACTGCTACAAACTTAATTCATAATAGTTACTCCTGTAACTCAGACTTCTTTACTACTACATGCATATGTTAAAGAGTTGAAAAACAAGCCCGATACGTCATAATTTTACAAAACACATGGTAATGATTTATCTCTACAATTGCACTCATTGCAGAGTTAGAGATAAAACATACATGTAATAGCAAACCATAGCTAATTTGAAAAAGCAAACAAACAAAAACATATATCTTCAAGTTATTCCAAGAGCAAAGCTGCTTTACCCTGTGAAATGACAGGAAAATCACACAATGTTAATTACACAATATCATATCACCATCACTCAATAAAGTGACTTCAAATTTCTTTGTTAATGGAATAGAGTTCATATCTAGATAAAGAGTAAATTTACATACACAAAGGGCTAACTAATAAGACTTTAGGATTGATTGTTCTAGAGATTTACTGTTCAAGATACCTGATTTTCACCAGTCATTGGCTGACAAAGAAAAATGATAGACTTATTCCTAATCTAGTAAGACAACACACACTGTGTAAGAAATAAATTAGATCTGTTTCTTCTTTGAAATTCAATATTCACAACAGTAATACAACTCTCTCTCCATGTACATTTTCATACTGGCACAGATTTAAAAAAACAAGTCATTCAAACTCAGAAACAAAGGAACCGAAATCGTACATAAAACTCATTTGAAATGAATGCGGCACATAATCCCAACAAAAAACTGAAGTTCAACTATGTGGAACCTACTTCATTCCTCTGAAAAGAACCCCTACTGATCCTGTTTTCAAGCTCCTATCTGTCAACTTTTTAACCTGTATTTTTTGTCTAATTTCTTCAATATGGCAAGAATAACAGTCACACAGATGAAAAACAATAGCTTCTCACTTTCTTGAAAGACTTTTTGTCTAGAAGAATTGAAGAAAAAAATATCAAAAATACTTGGACGTGTCCAAACCCTTGTATTGTATTATTGTCAATCGATTATAATTTAATATCAATATACTGTTCAGATGCTAAGAAACACTTAATCATAATTTTCACTTTCTTTTGAATAAGTCATGGACATTAGGTATCACATGCCCTTGATCAACAAGTTTGTTGAGTGGATGACTTACAATCATAACGTTAAGTACAAAGTCTTTTCATACAAAATAACCTCACAAACCTGAATATCATTTTCATCTCATGTTTCTGTACAAATAATAAAGAAAATTTCTCCTCCCAAACCAAAACTGTCAGCTCAAATTCTTTTCTGGACTCTTCAATGAGGTCTTCATAAACGGATAATTGGCAGTAGCCTGGAACCAAAAACTAAATTGTTATATCTTTTTTTTTTTTTTTTTGTCTTTTTTTGTCTTTTTTCTGTTCATTCTGCAGACATCTATTAATCCATTGGCAAATGCAAAAAGATGTCTTATGAATTTGCCTTATACCATTCTTGCTGGGCCATTTACCAAAATATCTTGGCATTAAAAACTTCCTTTACTTTTATACTTGTTCATAGTTCATCAGATGGGAATGATAGTGGACCTTATCCAGAAAGGATATAAAACATGATAGAGCATGAAACTCTATTGAATTCATTCCTTTGCCTAAAAAATACAACATTTTTATTTGCAAAACTCTGATACTCTAGACTTAGACAGGTACTGACAGACATGAACAATATTACTCCAACATCTACAAGTTTCTTTTCAAAGCAGTATTGGAAAGCCTATTAATTTACATGATTTGGTTACAATCCTTCATTTTCTTACATTTCTATAGTATACATTCACAGGAACTGTCGTCACTTAAAGGCATACATCATTGATACTCTTGTAAATGGCACAAGTAAGAGCGGTGGGCAAACCCTTTGATGGCATACATTGCTATAATGTTTACACAGCTTAGGCATGGCCGGACAGTTTGGACAACATTCATGCTGATTGCTTTGCTTTATCCATACTATTAAAATTAGAGTTCTTGGAAGTGTCAAATCATAAAATTTGAAGGGTGGCAAAAGTGAATGAGTGCATCTAAGTGTTAAGATCTAATTTATGGAAAGCTAGGGCTATTATCTTGTGGGACTGATTGAATTATAGAGTGCAATACTGGTGCTTATACTCCTTTAGAATGTCTGCATAGCCAGATTACAATGACCATGAAGAGACACCATGCATGGTCAAAACAGCACATTTCTTTTAACCTGTGCAAGTGAAATAAAACAAAATGGAATTGTATGGTGGGCACCCCCACTCCAGTTCACTGCTCTAGGCTACACAGTGGTGGCATTATGAGATAGGTACTTGCAACACTCTTGTAACAAGCTTCTGTGCATCTGTAGTCAGATATGAAAAGACAAGGAGATTACTCTCTCTCTCTCTCTCTCTCTCAGAGCTTTTCATCGACAAACAGGATGCAGTGGACACCCAGAACATTGTCCCGAATTTTGCCTTACAGGAAACAGTTTGACCGAGTTATAATGCCAGCTTGACGCAGGGCTAATCAGAGCTTGATGTGCCAGGAATGCTGTATATAGTTTGCCACAGACCACAAGCCTTCTGACATGCCTACACAGCCAATCAACAGCCACCTCCCTGCTCTGAGGGAAACTTTTCGATGGTGAATGGATACAATCATGTCTTAATAGATTAAGATGTTATATGAGCATCATATATGGGCAATGCTGAATATCTTAATCTGCAGACACACCTACACAGTCAGTCAGATGCAACAATCAACAGCCACCACACTGCTCTGCGAATCCATGTCAACGATGAAAGGATACAGTCAAGCAGTTGCTGCGAAGAATGTAGCCTCTTGCGCCAAGTTGGACATCTTTTTGATAATTTAGTATATAAGGGAATTGACCTCAATGGATGCATGTGAGAAGATAGTGTCTTTTTTTTTTTACTAGAAGAGTTGAAGGTTAGCTGATTATGTAGGTCTGTCTTATGAGACGTCTGAGCTTGGAGCTGTGCCTGCGACAGGTTTCCTTCCTCTTGTCATTCTGTCAAGCTCTGCGGCTGCATCGTTCCGTACTGCCTTCTCACCACCTGCCAATCATAGAGATATGAGAAATGATGGTTAAGCCATTCAAAAAAACATTATCACAGTGACAATACAGTGACAATACTGCACAAAGCTATGTGCACTGAAAGGGAATATGTGACCCTGCATCATAAAACCAACAAAAAGTCATCTAAAAAAACTTGTTTAGGATTCATTCTGAAACAGGTGATTCTTAGTTTTAATATTTACTTATAACTCATTACAATTGGATGTCCCTAACTCAATTAAAAAAGAGAAGAATGTCTAGTCCCATAGAACGTTACTTTAGAGAAAAGGGTGTTTAAATTCTGTAGTCTACCGTATTTGCCGGCGTAAAGGCCGCACCCCCGCATAGGCCGCACCCCCCACTTTGACATTTTGTAGAGAAAAAAAAAAAAAAAAAAAAAAGGGGAAAAAAAAAAAAAGGAAAAAAAAAAAAAACGGACCAAAGAAAATAATTGTAATTTTCCCGTAGAACTCTATTTTTCCTACAAACTAATACCAAAATTATCAATCATTTTATAAATTTACAGGAAGTTTACCTAAAAAATGATCGTAATTTAGCAAATCTTCATCGATTTTTAGGCAGATTATAGCACATTCATGGGACACTAGAGGGCGCTTCGCATGCATACAGAAACCTGAATGGCCAACCTATCGCAGGGTGGAAGCATGGTGGAAGGATTTTTTTTTTTTTAAATGTTATCCTGTCTTACCCCTATCGTACCGTCAAATGGAGAAAATAAACAAGCTTTTGTATTGTTATTAGAGATCTACCGAGGTTAGTTTGTCGCTTTAATTAATTAGATAGTCTCAATTATAATTCAGAATTATCTTACTGAAAAGTTAACAACACCGATGATTGCGCGCTGTGCATCTCCGAAGGTGCGTTGGATTTGTTAGCAACTCTCGGCCCCGTAGCTCCCCGACACAGAGTGTGTGAGTAAGGTATGATTTTGGTTACTCCAAAATCATACCTTACTCACACACTCTGTGGTGGGGAGCTACGGGGCTGAGAGTTGCTAACAAATCCAACGCACCTTCGGAGATGCACAGCGCGCAATCATCGGTGTTCTTAAGGACATTTTTACAACTTTACAAGTACGAGTTTCTGGTCAGTTTTCTTCTTATTTCTTTGGTTGCACAACGATTAAAAAGATAACTTCTTCAAATTTGCTGCTGACGTGGTTCAGAAAAGATCTTGTCCGATGTGTTTCAAGTCAATTTTGTTAATACATTTTGTTGTATGAAGTTGCCTACAAATAATGGACGTGATGTTTTGACCGCTGAATTTTGTTGTTGTTGCGTATACGCCGCACCCCGACTTTTTGATTTTTTCTCACCCGAAAATACTGCGGCCTTTACGCCGGCAAATACGGTACCAGTATTCAAGCACACCGACTTCAAAGGTCTTGTGCAAGGTGACAAAAGGAGGATTAAAACTCTATAGAAGTTTATGTGAAGGGACAATTAGATTGTCCTAAAACTTGGCACACTAATTCAGCACATCATGTTCTTTATTTCTTTAAGAAGTCAATGTAATGGCTTACTCTGTTTTAAGGTTATTGGAGATCAAAATGTGACCAGTAGCAAGGATCGTAAATAAATAAAAACTACTACAGCAAACTCAAAATCAGAAAAACATAGGTCTACAAAATACTGATTGGAATCACAAATCTTAGCTTTGCCCCGAAAGGAGTGATACCCCAGTCACATCAATGAGACCAACAATAAACCAGACCAACAATAAACAATAAAATATAATATTCCTCAATGGCCATGTTTGTGTAGTCCCTCATACATATTTCTGTGCACAGTGCATGTGATTTCTAGCAAGACTGGGCATGACCAGAACTCAACTTTATTTTTAAAGAAGTATGAGAATTATGGCAAGCTAATTTCCATGTTAGTAGGGAATTAGTAAATTCACTTCTAGAATAAAAACCAACTTGATGTATTTACCGTTACCTGTCCTTGGGCTACCTGGGGCAGGTGAGTTGACGCTCTTCTTGCTTAGTAGACTGTTGAAGAAGTTTGCTAGCACACCTTCATTGGCAGAACCTGGTTTACCTGGATCAATCTGCTAAACAAAATAGGACATGGCCAGTATATTATGGTATGTGACATATGCACAATTTGGAGTAATATACATTATATATGGTTAATACAAGAAAAGTTAGCGACCAGGAACAGGGCTGTTGGAAGACCTGTCCCTCACGTCAAGGATGTGTGCAAGAGGGATATGAAGGCCAGTGAAATCAACCCTACAAACTGGGAAGCCTAAGCTTTAGACCACCCCGAATGGAGACGCATTGTGAAGACAGGTAGACAGAGGAGTGATCAGAGGAGAGTAGAACAGTGGGAGGAGAAAAGACAACAAAGACGGCAGCTAGCTACGGCTTCAACAGCACAGCCACACATGACATTTGTCTGCAGCAACTGCAACAGGACCTGCCTCTCTAGGATTGGACTGTTTAGTCACAGCAGGAGCTGCACACCAAGAAACTAACTAATACAACTAGCGCAATATTCTATTGCCTTTAGAGACAGACAGATGCCAAGGAAATGAAACAATGAACATGATAAACACTGATAAGGCTATCAATTCATTCAATCACCAGGTTTAAATCTATATGCTCAATTGTGGGGCCTTACACCTTTGACATGCCAATAAACAAAAATCGCCAAATGCAACGAACAGATTAACATATAAATCATCTCAGAAATCATTTTGTTGACAATGAAATCTAGAGACTTTGTGAGGAGGAAGCATGTAAAAGCAAAGGTAATGTAGATGCTGTAGTTCATGGCAAGCTATCTCGTCAGCAGGTGATCAACTATCTACATAGTAATAAAGAGAGGTTTTCATCATATCATGTTCAACAAGTTTACATCAGGGAATATACAAAGCAGAATATACTAAAGTCTCTTAAATTGCTCTTTCATACTTATTATTTCTCAAAAGTGACTCAGTGCTGCTGTAAGTTTAGTTACAGTTGAACTGAAACCAAAACGCATAGAGAAACTCACTTTTGGTTTTCCTTGTGTTGTGATTGGCGATGCAGCAGGGGCATTGGTTGGGTTTCTCTTTTCCGGTGTTCTCATTGCTCTTGGGTCTGCCGCCCTAGGGGAGGCCTCCTGCTGAATATGAAAAACAAAACATTTTTTATAATAACCGTTTTCATACAACGTTTTTCAAATAAGAACTGAACAATGTGACACTATTACCCGAGTCATACTAGTCTATTTTTTAAATCAAATGGACTTTGTGATTCTATGATTTTGTTTGCTTGAAATATTGCTACCGGCTTGCAAAATTACCACTTCCAAGAAAACAGAGTATAAGTCTATACAGCCCGATACCACAGTAAATGAGCATGCTAGTAAATGTCTGATCTGTCAAAATATTCCCTAATGATAGACCGCCGGGTGAACCCTCAAAAGTGCCTTAGTTTTTGTGTTTCGTGACCCATCCTCGGCATCTACTTGAAAATAACCTCTTATGTGTAGAAAAATATACTGAAGATGATGGTGCAACTCGTCAGTAGAAAAAATTGCACACAAATTAATAATGTCCAGATTAATTTTTAATAAATATGACAAACGCCCTCTTGGGTCCAGTCTGAGACAGCAGTGTATTATGCTATGGGAAACTGACTTGTATTAATATCGAGCAAAGCTGCAGTGCACTCAAAATATTCCCCTTTCCCCTCTATCCTCATTCCTTCCCTTTCCCCTCTTTCCTTCCCTTTCTCTCTCTTTCCTAATCCCCCTCTCTTTCTCTAGCTCCTTATCCCCTCTCATCCCCCCACCCATTTTTCCTCATTCCCCCTCTCTCTCTCTTCGTCTCTTTCTTCCTCTTTCCTCACCCCCCCCCCCCCTCTCTCTCACTCTTCATCCCATTCCCTCCCTTTCTTTTGTTTCCTTAACCGCTCTCTCTTTCCCATTCCCTCCCCCCTCACTCCTTCCCACCTCTCTATCTCTTTCTATGTCATACCCTTCAATATATATTTCACGGAATGGCATATCTTTAAATAAAATAAATCACAATTTAAAACAAAGTTTGTATTAAAGGTATGTTTGACCAATTATAATCTGGTTTCACATCAAATATATGACATAGTACTATCTCATATTCTCAAAATACATGGTCAATAAAAGTGTAAGCCTGCTTGACTACATGGATACTGCTCTTTGGGTTGATGTAGAGAAATTATTCATCATCAGTTATACAGCACATTGTCAATTCACATTGAAATATTTTCAATAACAAACATTCTTTCAAGCGATCACATGTATGTATGTTTTAGCAAAAATACACACAAAATATACATTATAGATAAAAAAAATTATATATTCATGGATGGCAGGGTCGCATCCTCTGCTATTCTTCTTCAGTCTAATATACATATATCTAAATCATGTTCTTTAACATTTCCAGCAGGTAATTTCATACATTTGTCCAAATGCCATTTAGTAAAAGTTATCTGCTTTATCGAATCTGGCGGATATTGGCAAAATAGAGCATCGCAATAAAGGTCTTTACATTGAATTTCCAAAAAAGGCTTTACATTTACAAGTAATATTTTCAATAACAAACATTCTTTCAAGCAATTGCTCAAAAAGCATTACTACTATGTACCGGTATGTATTAGCAAAAACACACATAAAATATACATTGTAAATAAAATTTAAAAAATCATAGATGACAGGGTTCCAGCCTCTGCTATTCTTCTTCAGTCTAATATATCTAAATCATGTTCTTTAAAATTTCCAGCAGGTAATTTCATACATTTATCCAAATACCATTTAATAAAAGTTATCTGTTTTATCGAATCTGGCGGAAATTGGCAAAATAGAGCATCACAAGAAAGGTCTTTACATTGAATTTCCTAAAAAAGCTTTACATTTACAAGTAATGTGACATACAATGAGTTAAATATTGTTCCTTCTTTGCCTTGATGTCATCTGTGCTCACTTGTTTGTTGTAATGTTGCAGAAGTGCCTGTAGCAGCCCGCATGGTATCCTGGTTGGACATACCTTTATTGAAAATAAATAAAAGGATCATTTAATATCATTTATTAAAAAAGAATAGGTCTATAGTTCTACGAGACAGACATACTGAAGTATTCATCACTACAAAACCTACAGTATGAGTCAAATCTAGCATATAACTATCATCAAAATACAAATAAAAAAATATATCTGTGCTCACTGGTTACTGTCTCTAACTGAACGGACTGGACATCAGTGACACTAACAGTGGAAATTATTCAGAACTGCTTATTAGAAAACGTAAGGAGGTGTCTCATATTTTTATGAAGTGTTTTTTTTTGTGTGTAGAGCATGGAGGGCATAGGGTACTGTAATACATTTTTCATCATGAATAAAAGAAAGATCACCAGGGCAAGGGCAAGGCTCATTCTCAAACACAAGTGGCATATTAATTTAAACGTGTCAAATATTGACGGGGACTGTGGGCCTCACCATGCAGAATTTTTCAAACATGCAAAAAAAAAAAAAAAAAAACCCACTTTGATTGTGGAAATTTAAGGGGACAGTGGCCCCTCCCCCCCCCCCCCCCGAAAAAAACCCACCAGTAGGCTGTTCTCAGACGATACCGTAATCGATATGTGGACAATAAATACCCACATTAATTATGAAGACCTGATCTGTACTAATGTAGTATAGAATCAAGCCTGACCAGTATCCAATTTGACTTGATCAACCACTTTGAAGTTTGATCAAGTCAGCTAGGCCTCAATTTCGAGAGCATAGCATTTTTTTACAAAGTAGAAATTACCCGGTAGATATTCTAATCTAGACTCTCTTTTTTCTTGATTCTAGTTGTAACGTTTAGGGCCGGGAAATATACATATGACATCTAGACAAAGATCCCGGGTTCGACTCCCACCCAGGCGGATGACCGAGGCCTGCGTTGTGCGTTACTGTTAACGTGCCCCTTCCCTTGTTAGACGCAGGTTATGTCAAGTGGAAAACACTCTGTCCCTCCGATAGGACGTTAAATGGAGGTACGTTAAGAACCCATTGCACTATTCATATAAGACTAAGAGTAAGAGTAGGGGAAAACCCCGGTGTAATAAGTGCAAGAATCTTCACTTCAGTGAAGGAGGCAGATTATCTCGAAGAAGAAGAAGAAGAAGAAGAAGAATAGGATCAGAGTTATTCTGAACATGCTGAAATAGTTAATACAATCATTTCTTCGGAATGGAATGACATAGATATAGATCTAGGCCTACCTCTTTTTTGTTGAACTTGTTGCAGTTCGAACACCTCCCTGGCCTGGTACACTCCTCCGCCGGAGGCTCCGGGCGAGTACTGCTCTGTCTGCAGCTCGAACGAGTCGAAGTCGAAGTTGACCGCAATCGCAGCAATTTTGTTTTCTAGTTCAAACCCAAAACTGACGTCCTTCCAAAGATCTGCACACTCCTTGAATTTTCTGTAACTCTTCCCACTGAAAGATATCACCTTACTGTGAGTCAAAATTGTATGCATACAGCAAAAACCTGTGTTTTCCTCTGAAACATTCAGTTGTTGACGACAGATTACTACACTGGCCTGAAGCTCGAAATAGCGCGCGCCAGTGGTACGTGCACAACACTGCCTGTGATTGGCTAAAAAGCTTGAGGCGCTGTAACATTTACTTGATACATGCAGTGATTGGACAACCTCCATGAAAAAAAAAAAAGATTTTAGGCACCTTTTTCCATTTTTTGAGCTTATATGCATTTTTTTCGATTGACGAGTTGTGACTATAATATCAAAATATATTCTTGAGATTTCCTGCTTTAGTGAATGCTTAGTTCTCCATTACCTACATGTAACTACTCCAAACTTTGAAATTCAAGTGATATGTGTTCACTCCTTTTTTACAAACATGCATGTTTGGCACCTTCCACAGAGCCCTCAGATGCTATTTGATTTCTCACCAATCAATCAATCACTCTATCACACCCACCTAAACAGTGACCAAGGCTGCACGAATGTCATGACTATTCAGCCTTTATTTTCCTTATTTTCCTCAATCAATCCCCCATCGCAGGGGAAAAGTTAATATTTATTTTTCAGGGGCTACTTTTCAAGCTTGCCTGCATGAAAATAACATTCTAAAATTTATTTTTCATTGAACTCTATGCAAGTTTATCGGGGCTCTTTTCTGATTTTCGGGGGCTCTTTTGGGCATTTCGGGGGCTAATTCGCCCCGAGCCCCCGTGTATTTTACTCCGTATCTACTCACCCCTGGTTTGCCTTGTGCTGCATTCCTGATGGTTGCCTGTTGCTTCATGAGGAATACCTGCTCATCTTCAGCTATGATCTCCTTGTTATCTTGGAGTAACTACGATAAACAAACATACCAATGCAGTGTTAATGTCAGTCAAACTTTCAGATATATCATCACCACATATAAGGTACATTTCAGGCCAGTGTGTAGTACATAACAAAGTGCCATGTTCATCATTCACTGGGAAGCGCTTCTCAAACATGGACAAAATCTCATACCTTAGGCAGGGCTCAGCATTACCACCTGCTCACAGTCACAGGGCAACAATATGGACTGTTTGGCAACCATAACAAGACAAATTGATTAACTGTGTTTCCTTGCACATGTGTAAGTGGGGCAACCAATATTGTTGCTAATACACTCAGTAAAAAAAGAAAGTGGACACTAATTACATTTAAGATTTTGAAATTAATATCTGATATAAACTTATCTTTCCAATATCAAATTAACATAAATTAATCCCATTCCACATGATGTGCACTCGGAATGCGCACAAGTAGAAGATTGTTTAATTCCAGGCATTTCACTCAGTCCCGTCATGGTCGCGAGGTTGACTGTACCTCTAATTGAGATACTGTACATTTTTGGTTGGAAGAATACAACTGACAAAATGATATATCAGTGATGCCAATTTGGGAGAGGAAATGCTGATTTATTCTTGTCCTTGAGAAGCTAATTTACATACCCTCCGAACGACTGGCTTGATGATGACTTCATCGTAGGCCTTCTCTGGATCTATGTTGGCCATGTTCTCGTATAGTATACTGACCTTCTGTAGATTGTCCCACCCTGAAGGCCTGTGGTATACAGTAATAAACAATGTGAATAATATGAAGTATTTTACAGTACATGTATGTTCAGTGATTCATACATTGAATTTAATCACAGCACTGACAGCAGTTTCTCGAAACTGTACTTTTTTTCCTTCAATTTGACATGATCGAGAAAGAAAAAAAACATCATGAAAGTTTCAAGAAGGCCATGTATATTCAAAGGAGACCATTGTGACAAAGGATGGAATATGACTGACCCATGTCAATTACTGTGTCTATGTGATGCTTTATTGCAAGGTAAAGCAGGAATGTTAATATATGTTCAATATGTATGTTACCATGTAGAATCAGCTTTGTCCACTGCAATGGGACCTACAATGCATGTACCAAAATACATGGTTATTGCATGGCTGTACACAGGCGCGTACGCAGGAATTTTTTTCAAGGGGGGGGGGGGGGGTGTACGCGCCTGGCTGTACATGGCATTTCATGGTGTTAAGTGGCAGTATGTAGCTGTTGATTGGAGATTACATGGCTTTACGTGGAGTGTACAGCCAACTTTTATAACAGGTCCCAATTTGTCAAGTGTATGACTGTTTTGTGGTCAGGGGCAGCAATATGCCCCCCCCCCTCCCCCAGTGGTGTTTAAAGCATTTTGGGGGCCCTACATGGCACTTATAGCGACTTACGGCCTTAGCTTTTAAAAGTGATACTTACACAAACAGGGCATCTTTCTCTACTACCAGTGCTGCTGAGTTGAACGGGAAGTCATATAACCTATGCAGAAGATACCTGTTCAACAGATCACAGTTCTTGTTCTCTTTCACAGATACATAAAATAAAGCTGCACCATCTGAATGAATATTGGGGTTCAGGAATTTGTATATAATATCAATTGATTAGTTCTTTAAATTCAAAGAGAATTGTAAAGGAGGTGGAGTAATGAAGGCCTGAAAATAGATAAATTACACTAGAACACTGTCCCAAGTACACATTTAGCTTAATTTATAAAAAACAGGCAAATGTTGTTTATAACTTATCACAAAATGTTATTAGAAGAAACAGAACAAACATATTTACATATTTCTATGATATACAAGGGCTCTGCACTTTCATTTTTCACTGGGAATGGGACAGAATATAGACAATACTGTATGCATAGAGCCATTTATTATTTTGTTTACATTTTGGGAGATCTAAAGTTGAAATCTGACGGCCCTCGTAAGTGTCAAGCCCTGACTAAATGTGTCATCATTATAAAATGACTATACTCTTTGTGACAGAATATACCCTTCTTATCATTACACCAATGACACACACACAAAAAGAGTTTTAAAAAAAAGGATACAATTTAGACAGAACTTCCGGACGTTCTGTTGTAAGAAATCTAAATGTTCATCGCTGTAGTCTTGTTCCTTTTCCAATGTGTTCACATAGTCTGACTGCACATGAAACAAAGGATAAAAAAAGAATGACCCCCTATTCGCAGTCTCTAATACAGTTTCAATGTAATTCCAGCAAAACTACAAAGCGTTGAAGTTAAAATAGAGATTAAGATAGGGGGAAGGTCCTACATGCTGCACTTACCATTATTATTAGAAAGCAGGGTAAACAGAACAAAAGTACATAAAGCTAGAAATTTGAATATTTTCATTGTCGATATTCTCAAAGTACCGGTAATATAAGATTCTTCAACTCACAATGATTTGATAATAATAATAATAGAGAATATTCATGAAGCGCATAATAATTTGTAAATTTCTCTATGCGCTTTACAATCATAACAAATTTGAATATATAAACATTAATACAACAATAAATAACAAAATAGATAAGCAAATGACAAAAAATCTCAAGCAGCATTACTATACAATTAATATTCAAATTCATAAGAGCTACACATATATTTAAATCATCTATATGTATACATATATATTTTTTATTCTTTTATTTCAATTTTATCGTTGACACCCAATTTTGAAATCCAAGTTAAAATTAATGAAAACAATGAGAGTTCAGCTTACCTTGGTCACAACGACAACGATTGGAACACCTAGATTGTGTGTGAGTGTGGTTTCTCCTAGAGGAAGCACTACTGCCTCTTCATCCTCCGCCCCTGTAGGCTTGGTGACGCCGGACGTTCTCCTCGTGACCGACGAGTCTTGCCCCGTCTCAGGCTCTGTGTATGCTTGGAATTGTTGTACCACTAGAGGGAAGATAGAAAAATGCAACTTTGAGTTACAGAGGCATCATATAATGACTTAAGGTTTTACACTTTGGCTGTGAAGAAATACCTAAAAAGAGTGAGTAAAGGTAGTTTCTTTCTCCTGTTTTGAGCTCTGTGTATGCTTGGAATTGAAGCACCTCCGCAGGGAAGAGGCAGAGAATCAACTCATAAGCATCGTGACAGACTTACTGACTGGTGTGTATGTTCAACTGGACATGTGAAGAATGCTGGTACATGAACTTTATAGCAAAAGGGGAATCACAGAATGGTCTGGTCCCATTTTCGCTGTGTAATGTAAACTAGGAATGTTACCACCGCATGAAAGAAGCAAAGATGTACCGGTAGGTAATAAGAAATATCAGAGAAATGCCATCACTGTCTCTTCATAGGCATACAATTATTTTACCACTACATAAAGAATGGTTAATTCATACAACTTGCCACATAGAAATCAAGAACATTCCTTCAAGAGTCTACTGATGTTTTCATTTCTAATCTCTCTTGTACTTTTGTAAGTTGGTTAATCCTGTTGTCAAATGACTGCTTTCCCGTTTATACTCATTACCACTGGCAATGATATAAACTCTCTATAGTCCTGAAATTTGCTATAGTGCCAACGGGCAAGCTAAATAATGGTTAATAATGATTTCATATAGATCTAATTGGTACAGGTGTAGGTAACATTAGCAGATTCTATCAAAAGCTAAATTCTGACGATCACATTTGACAGCTATTACATGTCAAATGCAAATTCTGGTTTGAACATACATAATATGTATTTTGCAGGATAATTGTCCCTCACAGAAGAAGAATATACAGGTATCTTGTCTTCTCTAATGATATGCATACAAGTAATTTGATCCCTTAAAGGACTAGCTTCCATCTCTCCCTCTATGCCTGTGCAACCAAAGGTTCATCTCATTTCACTTTGGGTAGGCAAAGTGGTCTCAAATAAAAACATGTACTGTAAGAGCAACCAGCTTTGAATGTGCACAGGTGGGTAGAAGCATAGTGGCTGTGCACGTCAAGCAAGGGATATATTTAGACATCACCATGCAGTCTGCCACATAATGACAATGACATACAGGAGTAGTTTAGTCATCATTATGTGACTCGGATCTAAGCCAGCGACCGACCATGCAATCGACCTTAACAAGTCACATTCTATTGAGATGCTATTGACTTTAACTGGGAGTGGGGAGGGAACAGATCAAACAAGGAAAATACCATACACAGAATAAGCAAGATATTAATCAACAAGTCGAGGTTAAATTCAGTATACAAATATAACATCTCCATTTTTCTAATATATGAAAAGTGCAAATACCCTTACTTGTACTGATTTCTAATGTTTTGCAGAGGAATACATATTTTTAAAATGCATAGAGTGCCCATTAATTTCTCCTATCCATCAACATTTACATCTACATGTACCTGTAAAGACAAAACTGGAGGGTACAAACAAACAGGTAAAAAAAACTTTCCCCTATAGAAATTCCATTAAAAATCTAGATTTTCTAATTGTGGGAACTGGGACAAAGTGGGCCATGCACAAATTAGTTTGTACATGCAGAAACTTCATATTTTCCTTTATGTATAGTCTACACTATCATGCAAAAAAAATGGCATGTGGCACAGGAACCTCTGCTTGATTTAATCAATTCATTCAATTATGAAGCCATATCTTGGTTACCAATAAGTCTCTACTAAAACAGACTCTTAATCTGACAGATTACATACTTTAAGCCAAGGATGAGAGTGATGGGCTCATTGTTTGGATAATACTACAAATTCACTAGTAAAAAAACATTTAGCTTCCATTTGTAAGATAGAAGGATAGCCCTGCCAGTTACATGACATAAAGGCACTTGTAGAAGAAATATTGAAAAACATAAACAAATTTCAGTGACAATTCAACCACACTAAGTTCAGAATCGGCCCATACCTGAATAGAGTTTGTAAATGTGAAAGTACATGTAGTTTAATACCGTAGATCAATGCCAGGTTGGCCAGGGTCAGTAGTACTGAGACCTCTAAAGGCTCTAATAAAACCAGGGAAAAAATTAATATTTATTTTTAGGGGGGTACTTCTAAGCTTGCCTGCATAAAAATAACACTCTAAAATTTGTTTTGAATTGAACTCTATGCAAATTTACGGGGGCTATTTTCTTATTTTCTGGGGCTCTTTTGGGCATTTCGGGGGCAACTTTGCCCTGAGCCCCATGTATTTTTTTTCACTGAATAAAACAAATTTGTACATAGAACGTCTTCAGAAGAACTATGGAACAGAGTGTAGATTTGTTGTCATTCAGTCTGCATTCAATCAAGACTATGTTACAAGTGTGAAAGTAGTTTAATGCATACACTGACACCTCCGATAACCTCTGGTAGACATGCTTGAGCTTGTATGCCTACAGGTACATGTACATGTATAAGAACTATGGAACAAAGTACGATTTGTCTGCATTGAGTCCGCAGTGAATCAAGATGAAGTCACAAGTGTGAAAGTGGTTTACCCTAATCCAATGCCAGATTGGTCAGGGTCAAATGCACTGAGACTTCTGATAAACAAGCCATCTGTTCAGGTTTCACCTACACAATTCAATTTTAGAAATGGATGTGCACTCAATAGTAAATAGTCTGCTCTGCTAGATAACCAATTCAATTTATTTCATTTCCCCTCTCCATTTTTGTTTTTTCCTCTCTTAAATATAGAGTCCAACATCTACCTGTAGCAAAAAATATATAATTTTCCCCAATATTTCAAGTACAGTGCGTATGTCCACAGGCACATACCGTACACTGTTACAATACAGTGGATTCACAATCCACAGTGCCATAGGTTGACACCAGTGTTAAGTGGATTTTATGTGATGCATTATGGGGGAAAAATCTACACAAATATCAGCTGGGGCACTGTATATACCCTAGGAGATATGGGGATTTAATCAATTTTTGTTGTGGAAGGTCTGAATACCTTATCCGGGGTAAAATTTTTCGATAATATATATTGACCCTACTATCGATGTTTTGGTCACTTTTGCCGCTATTGGCCAAAATTGACCATTATCATTGTACCTTGTAGTCACTTTTGGTCACTTTTGGTCAGGGGTAATTTTTCCAATCGTTATTATCAGCAAAGGAGCTTTGATGGGCCTAATGTAGAAATGTGCCTTGATGCTAGAAAAAAATGGTCAATTTGACCTCCCATCAACAACAATCTGGTCATTTCAGTCATTTCAGTCACTTTTTGGCAAAAATTACCATGTTTGTCTGAAATCAGGACAAATTTCCAGTACAAATCAATTGATGGGTGGGTTTGCAACTTTGGACATCCAAATTCAATGTAAAAATGTGCTCTAATAGCAAATCAATCTCATTAAAATGATCACACAGTACGAACCACTTTGGTCATTTCGATAGATGGCTAGCGTTTTGCTTCGCTGCACTGGTTTAAAGATATCAACCTGCGAGCTGAAAAATTTGCCTATCGTGGCTTGCTAGTGGGGGCGCTGTTGATTGTGAATCCACCATATACTGTACTTATAGTACTTTGGAGTGTTCACAATTTTGTTTTCATTGAATTCCTATTAGTCTAAATATAAAGATTACCGTAGTCTAAATATAAAGACTAGGGATCTAATACAAATGAAATATGATTCCAATATCAGAGCCACAGTCAATACAGGCCTTGACAAGTGAAACTGAAGTGAAACTGAAGTCAAAATCATTTTCAGTATACATGTTTTAATCACTATAATTGCATACAGGGTGTATATGACAATTTCCTGATTTAGGCTTTCAACATGGATTAACTTGATTTCTTTTTAATTTTTAACCTCTTTTTTTAATTTTGTTTATTTGCTTCATCTTTTTTAGGGGCATGTATATTTAGTTTACAAGTTTCAGGTTAAGTGATAACAATTTTTTTTAATAATTACTCCAAACAATTGGGAGAAAAAAATAAAATCCTTTTTCTAAAAACATAAATTTACCAGCAGCATTTCAAATCAGATACTTTGCAGCTGAATTTATTACCAACATATCGTTGTCACTTTAATACATGGACCTTCAGCTTTAGCTTAAGCTTAACTCAAACACACAACAAATTTTTCAGCAGATTACAGTATTTATATTTAATCAAAATTCAGAAGCTCACTGCTATTAAGGAGCACAAATGAACATTACGTACCCATTTCCAGTTATGTGTAAATACATCTGTGTGTAATTTGAGCTGCAAACTGTGCACTCGTGGAAACACACTTTATTCCACATTTGATGACTCATAAGAATTGTTATTTGATGAACACACACAAAATCCCCAGCACCTTGGGTGCGTACACAATGTGATACACTGACTATAGAGGGTACATGTATGTATGCACACTTTTACAGCTGGATGTGTATAATTATGTCTGCCCCACAGCCTTTCAATAAAGGATTCAGTTACAGCTTCTGAATATGATACAGTAACACATGGTGTGTATGAAACTCTCGTACAGTTGCATGTAGAGAAATTACATGTACTCCATTTTATGAAAAACAGACATTGAACAATGGTTATTCAAATATTTGGTGTTCAAATTAGGGCCCTGATCACTTCTCAAAGATACCCACTTCCTTACATGTATAAAACATTTTTTTTTTGGGGGGGGGGGGCTGGGGCAAAACAATTCATTTCAATAAAAACAGAATGGCAATTTTTTTTGGATAAATTAGACCAATAATAAGAAAATTATGAGAGTTTGAAATATGAGATCACTACAGCTTTGCAAATCTGGAATCTACAATTTGGTCAGTGGTTTGTTACGTACAGTAGTTGCTGATGATTCTCTTCATTGTCATGTATAAAAATACCGTAAATTTGTGTTTTTCTCTGTTAGGATAGGGTACTTCTACTAATCTCATTTTAGCATTTAATGTAGTCATCAATAAATTAGAATAATAAGAATAAAATTGGAAGATAAATACAAGCAATATTTGGCCTGCATGTACATGTTCAAACACCCAAAAGTATCACCTATGGAAATAACAAGAAACTGCATATTCCAGAAATGAGTTATAAGTAATTGAATCTCTCTTGAGGAATTTAGCATGAATCAATCCCATAGCTTAGGAAGCATTGTAGATTTGTCCCTTCTTATCCAACTCATACTTTCACCAACAAATTGAGTGATATTTGTTTACCCTACATGTACGTCCATGAGTATTTGCTTTCAGTGCAAATAAAGCCCTACATGTATACTAGGATCTGATATTCATTCAATGAATACAGCAATATTATCATACATTCATGAATACAATTATGTACACATCTTTGTCTAATGTTCACTCTGGACATTGTCATGAACGTTATCAAATCAAAAGTAAAATTAGTTTATACAAATCATTACTTTATTTCTATGACCTCTATCTTTGTTGATTATAATTTGTTTGGGTGGGTTTTTTGTCAATTGATCCTAATTACCTTTATAGTTTACACCGGTATATGCATTCTGTCATTGTAAAATCATTGCAATTCAGCTTTGCCACAATAACGTTTGTTTTTCATCAATTAACCATTTATCTATAGTAGGCCTGAGTCATGTCGGGATTTTCATAAACCGGGTCCCGACGGCCTTGCACCGATCGGGACCCGGTGTCCCGAAATCAGCTCGCAGGATTTGTCACTTGCCTCTATAAAAAGTGCATATCATCAGTATGTCCCTTAAAAGTGACCTTTTTTATCAATCAAATATATCAACACATGCATACCTCGGCTCAGATCGGTATATTCTTCCATTTGACATTATTTTCATCCTTGATTGGCGATGTTTAGTGCCATTATCGTGCCTCTAAAAGTAAAAAAACTGGGGCAGAAATAAGAAAGACAACATTCGAGCCGCCATTTTGATTTATGCAGGTTGAATAAATCTGATAAAAAAATATGAATGTTAGAATAATAAAACGGCTTTCTAAAAAATTCTTCTGTACAATATACCGATCATATAATATTTTAAAGACAAAAATAAATATTTATCTCTTAATTTAAACATCGCATGCTTTTTTTTTAAAGCTGAAAATTACTTGGTAATCACAAGAAGTTTCGATACGAATAGCTGTTGCAAGGCAAGTTCAGACTAGTCTCGGAAAAATGCGCAGTGCTCCTCGTTATCTGTAATGCGTGCCAGAACGAACCCAAACAAAGACGTGATCGTAACCAGAAAAAAAATCATTAAAAACTACGAGAGCACAATTGGAAAGACAACTACTGCTCAAAGTTACCGTAGTCAGATACATAACTTGGACAAAGAATTCAATAATCGCCCAAGAAATGCCACAGAAATTGTGATAATCGAGGAGTAACTGGGTACATTTTTATCACAAGGGGCCTGCATGCTGCAAATACTTGAATCCTTTGTTATACTGCTTTTACCGTAGAGGGCGGTATTTGCCTCGTGTTCAATTTAAACACGTGTAATTCGAATATATTGCAGCAAGCCCTTCCGATAATGATTGTACCTATAGTAACTCCTTAAATATCACTATTTATGTGGCTTTTCTTGGAAAACTATTGTATTCTTCCTCCAAGTTATGTATCTGCTTACGATAATTTTGAGTAGTTGTCTTTCCAATTGTGCTCTTGTAGTTTTTAATGATTTTTTTTTCTTGTTACGATCACGTCTTTGTTTGGGTTCGTTCTGGCATGCATTACAGCTAAACGAGGAGCACTGCGCATTTTTCCGAGACTAGTCTGAACTTGCCTTGCAACAGCTATCCGTTTCGAAACTTCTTGTGATTACCAAGTAATTTTCAGCTTTTAAAAGAAGCATGCGGTGTTCAAAATCAAAGAAAAAATATCTATTTTGTCTTTTAAAAATTATTCGATCGGTATGTTGTAAAGAAGTACTTTTTAGAAAGTCGTTTTATTATTCAAACATTAATGTTTCTTTCAACCTGATTCTGCCGAGAGACCCGGCCAGTACAGTAGCTAGCCAGCAGCTGGCAACAACAACCACATGGGGCGAACTGCTTTGCAACCCATATTTATATCAGCAGTTCGGATTGATTCAGGATGAGCTAGAATATGATTGGTAACAAATAAATAAGTTTTAAGGTGGATTGATTTTAGTGGTATGCAAAACTGCAATTTCTTACATATTTCATTATTTTTTCGGAGCGCCGGTTCTCAAAAAACGAAACCGGGACCCGACGGCAATGGTCGGGTCCCGGTGTGATCGACCGTACCGACTCAAGCCTAATCTATAGATCTACATGTATCTTTCTAGTCAAATATTCTACTTCTGATAGATTTGAAGAGTCTGCAGGCATATACATGTACATGTACAGTTCAAAATCCTCGACATGTCAATATTTTCTTTTTACGTGGTCTCTTTCAAAGCAGCTACAGTACATGATTCCTTACAAATAATGTATTTCAGCACTTCATTTTTCAGACAGTTTTTTAACAGATTATAATAATCAGAAATTTTATGTGTCAGGAAATGTGTTTGGGATTCATATATATGCACTGACTAGTTCACATTCACATAACTGTGTCCTCCTTTGATTAGTTCATTAAATATATTTTTTAATATAAAATTCTTAACACCAAACCATTGACTAATTATTTATTCTATGAGGATAAAAAAAAAAAAATTCTTGTTAAATTCCATCTGAACTAAAAAAAAATATAAAAAATAAGATAGTGATGAAAATGAAAAATAAATTATCAAAAATCAATAGAGTGGTGAAGTGTGACGTCATCAAAATTCTATTTTTGGAATTTCGCAATTTTTTCTTCATATTCCGAAAGAACATCAAAAATAATGTCCAAATGTTGAAAACCAATTAAATATGTTTAGTATTGGCTGAGATATGACCATCTGAATGAATATATGTCCTATGGGAACTCAGTGTTATATGCTCTGGCTCCTAACCATTAGGAGCCAGAGCATATAACACTGAGTTCCTATGGGGAGTATATTTATTCAGATGGTCATATCTCAGCCAATGCCTAACATATTCACTTGGTTTTCGACATTTGGACATTATTTTTGATGTTCTTTCGGAATATGAAGGAAAAATTGAGAAATTCTAAAAATAGATTTTTATGACGTCACAGCTTCGGTACTCTATAACAAATAATTTTATTTGGGATTATTTTGTTCTGTCGTCATATTACAAATGTACTGGTTATTCATTATAGATTTTGAAGGAAAAAAAGGAAGATGTTTTGAATAACATGCTATATAATAGGGCTGCGACGTGTAGTCGAATGCTCTAGTACCCGCAAGGTTGACAACTACTCGGGTACGATTTCTATAAACCTATACTCCTAGTTCCATGCTACTTTATTTCTCTGCTTTACACAGTACCATAAAATGTCCTCCATAGTCAGTATTCATGTATTTTGTCATGACCTTCAAAGTATATCACAAAATAAATTCTGTTTTTATAAAGTTAGGACCAGTACAAATACAATGTCAGTACTCATTAAGCATACATTCAAATACCATACTCATGAATAAATAAGAATTGTGTAGAGTGGATTAATATCAAATCATCATCACAACATCAACTCATTCTCTTTTAATGTCATATCCAGTGTTTTCCAGTTTAATAGTATTAAACCTAAAAATTTTCAATTACGTCTAGTCAGCATGATACAGTGTCCTTTTCAAATTATCTTGACAAGACAGTTGGCCATTGGCCATCGCACACAATACCATCCTACTAAATTACAGCCAAAATATCAAGAAACTTGCAACTATAGCAATTAAAAATTAAAAGAAAAATTCATAGGTATTCTTGAATAGTAATGCTCAAATGGTCACAGAAATACTCAAACAAAAATGGACTGTGCTGTGTGCCTAACAAAGTAAGTTATAACCTTAACAATAAAGTGAAATGGTCAAGTGGGTGGGATCTCTAACCCCTTTACTTCTCCAGTGGAGTAAGGGTTAAAGTAATTTAAATTATAATTGATAGAGCTTGGGATGCTTTGTTGTAAAGCCTTTTTGTAAATCGCAAACAGCGGTCATGAAGGGCAAATTCCACCGTGACTGAATCACAACAACACACACAGTACGTAATATCATTTAATGTAATTACAAGAAAGATTAAATCACTTACCTTCATAAACAAACAAGGATCATAACTCATCAAAGCCAAAATTAATGAACATAAAATTCCTACATGGAGACACATTTATTAAGAGGATACACGAATGCATTCAAACCTTATGAAGAGTGAATTAATCTTTCTAGTTATCTAGCAATCTCTTTGTAACTCTGATACAATGGTGATGTCCATACAAGAACAGTTCGAAATGAACCTAGCAAATTGTTTGTGATACTTACATCTTTGTTCCAGCTCTCTTAACTTCTCTGGTGGGATTCTGAGTGAGTCGACATGCCTCCTGATTACTTGCGTCCACTTCTGTAGTGAGTCCATGATATTCCATGGCCTACACATGTCTACTGCAATAATAACGAGCATATGCTCTAGGTTGTCTGCTGTTAGGGCATATCGTAGTAAGTCTTCGTGTTCGTTCTCCCCTGCTAATATCCATACACCACACCGAGTTGTGTCTGTGAATGAATGAGAAACGTGAATGTACATGTAAAAGAAGGGACAATCATTACTGCATGGTCTCAAGCAAGACAACTTCGAGCACTGCCTCAGAAGAAATGGTCCATTTCTAACCCAATCATCCCAGAAAAAGAACAGTCTTTTTCAAATATAATGAAATATCAATACTGTAACTTGTTACCCATACCTCAATTTGAGCAATAGCTGCATTATTCTTGGCAGCTTGTAACATACCTGGGCCCCGTATTACAAAGAGTTGCAATTGATCCAAATCAATCGCAAGTTTGCAGTCTCCTATCTCTTATGTACATACATGTACAGTGTTGCGATTGATATCAACTCTTTGCAAGATCAATTTTGGACAAAGCCTGAGGACCATTCAAAATTGGTATAACAATTATAACTTCAATAAATTCTCGCTATCACCAAATATAAAGAATACCTGTGTGTTACGTTCAGGCCCCATTTCAAATGCACTCTGGGTTAGTTCGGTGACAAATTTGCTTTAGGTCTATTTCGCGCGACAGCATGCCTGCGTCGATTGTGTGTAGTTATTTTCTAACAGTAATCACAGCAATTAATCATGATTTTCAAGCGATTTCAAGATTGAATCATTACAAAAAATGTATGAAAATATTATTAATCATGCTAAAAAAAAAAAATATCTGGATGTGTGATGGGCAAGAGCAAGTAGAAGCATAGAAATAATAATAATAACGTCAACTTTATTCAGTTTTGTTTCTTGGCAAGTGCGAACCCCTGTCTAAAATACTAATGGACTGGACTACAATACAGGGTTTCCGTTTGTTGGCTTCTTAGACAACCAACAGGTATACAACGTTTAGATGGGGTAGTAGAAATTAAAGCCTGGTAATTTTCTCAAAGTTACTAGAATGGCCTTCCATTGTTTCAATTCGGTATTTTGATATGATTCGGAGTAACTTCCGCCTGTTTTTCATAAATGCTGTCACAAAAATTGAGGAAACTAGAAATTAAAGAATGAAAAAAGAAATGAATGAACAAGTCTAGTCATGTGAAAACAAATGAGAAAACAAATGAATAAACAATTTTCTAAGAATAATGAAAGTAATGAGTAAATGGATGTATAGATGTATAGATAGATGGATGGATGAATGGATTGATGGAAGGAAGGATGGATCGATCGATGAATGAATTTAAAAGCTCACCATCTCTGTCTTCATCCCTGACATCAAGATAAAGATACTCTAGTCCATAGCCTTTCTTTGGGTCCTCCACTCCTTGTAATCTTGATAACAAGGTTGTCTTTCCCGTCTCATCTTCACCTGTTCATTATAAGGATAACACAAGAAAATTATGTGACATATTCACATTTCACAAACATACGCCCAAGATTTTTCCAACAGCATGAAACTGTTATGTTACATCTTCATACATACCTGCCAACATTTGAAAATAAGAATTAGGAATTTTTAGGCACAGTGTGCCTTCAAAAATAAGAAATCGCACTTGCAGCGGCTGTGTAACTGGCAATACACGCTAAATCTGTACCAAAAATTGATCATGCGGCCATTCAACGCACGCAATACGTGAACTCTCAAATTGTGGCACATGAAATTTAGAAAAATCAGAATATTCAAAATTTTCAGGTTCTAAAAATCCAGAAAATCAGAATATTCTGGATTATTAGGAAGGGTTGGCAGGTATGCTTCATGTAATAGAATTCTACTAGACTACTTAAATTAAAAAAGACAAACAACATACAATTTCAAACAAACAACAACACCAACAACATCACCTGCATTCAAGAATAGCAATTTGTATGATATCAGCAATTCATTATTTTAAGGGTGTGCCATCCAAATGTTCAATGTGTATTTCAGTCCAACAAATTACATAAAGCAAGAAAGTGAAGACACAACAGAGTGACTGAAGTATGTGCAATATTCATGCTGTACTCAGTTGAATAAAACAAGCTTCACTCATTTCCCAGACTTCTTATCAAATATTCATATTACCGTATTTGCCGGCGGAAAGGCCGCAGTATTTTCGGAAGAAAAAATATCAAAAAGTTTGGGTGCGGCCTTTGCGAAACAACTAAAATTTCTGATTTTTTTTTTCTTCCTTTTTTTGTTTCCTCTACGAAAAGTCAAATTTGGGGGTGCGGCCTATGCGGCGCTGCAGCCTTATGGCTGGCAAATACGGTAGGTTTATTACATGTACTGATGTACATGTACATACTTCATTTATTGCAATTGTAATCATGGTTTGAATTGGTGCAAGCCTGGGTAATCAAGCTTTCAAGATAACTTACATGAAAATGGAATTATTCATTCCAAAGAATGCTTACAAAAGTTACATGTACTTTTACACATAAGAGAAGCTACATCTACAGTACATGCAACCATGATACAATGCTCAATAAAATATCTACTAGAGCTCTGGGTCTCGAACTATTTCTTTCCATATCAACTGCAATCCTTACGTATGGAAAGCTGAATTTTCAGAATAGAAAATTTACTCTGAGTTCTACTCACAAGCACAGCCGATTTATTTATTTTTGCAACAATACCAAAATTGTAATCATTATGGTGGGTTAATTGCGGGCGGGCGGGCACGCGCCTGTGTAAAGTTATCTACCGTAATGAGGATCTGAGACATTACGGTAGATAACTTCACACAGGCGCACGCCCGCCCCCAACCCACCATCGGTATGCACTTGTAAGTTGTATTGTGTAGCGGTTTACCCTGAAACCTGTGAAAAAGTGTATACTAATATTAATAATATCAACGTTTAGCCGAAAAATACACCAAAAATAACAAGAAAATTGACACGAAACACGTAATAAACATAACAACTTTTAACTCATGATCTTTATTTGGACATTTAATGAATCTCTACTTCATTTGTGGTATGTTTTAGTAGGGTATCTCCACACCGGAGTTACGGGTCAAATTTTGGATAGGTTTCTGAACAAGCGCCAAACTCAGTCAAAGAATGACTGGTTTCCTAATCCTAGATTATTAATAAATCTTTTTATGCAAAAAGCCCAAGATCTGACACTCACAGAGAATTGTTTTTGTTACGATAATTAATTACAGATATTATACAATCTTGCCCTACAGGCATTAGTATGTATTGTTAGGACATTCATTCAGTCATTTACTCTGTGTGCTCAAGCTGTCTGGGCAAAAAGAAAAATAACACTCACCCAACACCAATATGGATTTGCATGACGGCAACTTCGAGCTCGAATGCGAAGAAACTTCGCTCAATATGGACGTCCTGAAAGAACAAGAAGGAAAATAATTACAACACTGAGCTTCGTCCACGTCTTCTAAATCTCGACAGAGAACTAAACTTACCATAAATTTTGAGATTCATCGTCGTCATTCTCCTTTTCCGCTGACGATGCCTTCCCAGACTTCTCTCCAATCGGCGCCATGTTGGAAGAGTGTAGACGCATGCCCAATGAGAATCTAATCTACGGCGATAGTGACGTCATATGACCAAGCCTATATCTAGCTCCCGCGAGCTGTCTTCGTTTATATGCTTTTTGATTGAAAGTTTGAAACACTCTTTTCAACAAAGTTATATAACAAATTTCAGCTTATATTCTAGGTAGGTTGAAATGAAATTACAAGAAGACATTAAATCATCTTAACATAATATGCCGACCCTGGGATACCCCTATTTGCCATGCTTTATGACTCAAAATATAGTATTATTTTCAAGAGAAAATACAGAAGAGGATTGATGTATGCTTCCTGGGAGAAATTTCAATTATTTAAACATATTTGTGACTGACACCCAGTAAATAAGATCGATTAATCGATCTGTATTGAAAAACAAGTCAGAAAAAATCTGAAAAAAGTCCCGCTGGTTCCAAGATTTTTTCTGACTTGTTTTTCAATACAGATCGATCAATCGATCTTATTTACTGGGTGTCAGCCATAAATATGTTTAAATAAAGGATTGGTGTAGTTGTGCAGTTTTAAAGTGAAGACGTATACCCCCCCCCCCCCCCCGATTACCCTCGGCTAGCTCCCGGATCTCTGTTGAAAATGATAGGTAATACAGATATATATTTTCTCTCTCACTGAACTTGACACAAGTGATTCTTCATTCGGAGTAGGTCCATGATTCTTCCCACCAACAGGTCATTTCTCATTTCGTTATTTCAATAATGATTACAATACTATGGTGATAAGAAAAAGAAGAAGAAGAAGAACGGAGATGATGATAATGATAATGATGATAGTAATAATAATAATAATGGTAATAATAATACTAATAACAATAATGATAATAATAATAATACTTATAATAATGATAAGAATGATAATCATAATGAGAATAATAATGATAATAATAATAACAATAATAATAATAATAATTAAAATCATTAAATAATATATGAGATATATATAAGGCGCCGAATGCGATTTGAAATCAAGGCTCGAAAAAAGAAAAAAAAAAGAGATCACATAAAAGCATCTGCATTATAAGCAAAGAAACAAAATATTGAAAATAGCACATAGGCCTACAGAACAATAAATTATATGCCAAATTAAACAGATACGTTTTAAGATTATTTTTATACGTTGCTGAAGCAAATTTCCATATAGAGCTGGCGTTGATCATGGGAATATTATTAATGGGTTCCCAATAAAAACAGAATCTAAATGTCATCCCTTCATTATCATGGATTGTTTGCTTCAACAAATTTGTTCTTCCTTTTGATAAAAATAGGAGCTTTGGTATAGGCCTCTTGGTCCAGGAATTTCATAAGCGAATTTGTGGTCATTGTGATTTACAAACTTTTTTAAAAATAATATTGTCTGCCTCTCTATAGTATCAAAAAGATACTCTTTGGTTCTATCTAGTATCAAGATTTAGTCGAGCGAGAAACCGGTCATCATTAATCGCTATTTTCATCCCATTTGTGTCAAGGCTCTTCTCTCTCTCTCTCTCTCTCTCTGTTTTTCTCTCTCTCTCTCTCTCTGTTTTTCTCTGTATCTGTCTCTCTGTCTCTCTCTCTCTTCTCTCTATCTCTCTCCCTCTTTCTTCATTTCTAGGCTCTTTATTTCTTCTCTCTCTTCTCTTACTATTACAGCACAGCTTACATTTATATGGATTTTCAATACTCTTATTTATCATCAGCGGCGAAGCTACAAGCAAGGCATGCACATGACGCCCCCTTATTGAGGCACTAACAACTAGGGGCGGATCCAGCCGGCGGCGAGGGTGGGGGCCCCAATTGGTGTAAAAATATTTAGCGATAAGCGTGGGGGGGGGGGGCGTAATGAAGACTTTTTTTTTTTCTTTCTTTTTTTACTCAACACCCCCCCCCCCCCAAAAAAAAAAACAAACAACAACAACAACAACAACAACAACAACAACAAACAAACAAACTAACTAACTAACTAACAAAAACAAAATTAAAAGGTAAAATTAACGTTACCATCTTTTTTAAAAACTTTTTTTTTAGCCCGTGTGGGGGCCCGCCCCCCCCCCCCCTGGCCCCGCCCCTGACAAGCGCCCCTGAAAACAACCACCATAACAAACGAGAGAGAAGAAAAAGGTGTATGTAATCAAGAAGGGAAGCAACATGACAAGCAAATGATAATTCATTATCAACTTCATCCCTCCCTACATGCCCCTCCTTATAATACGACCATGGACAGGGGCGGCGCCACAGGGGAGCAGGGGAGCAGCCACCCCCTATCATATTGAAAAAAGGGATGAGGAAGGGAAGGAGAAAGAGGAAAAGGAGAAGGAAAAGGAAAGGCAAAGAAGGAGAAGAAAGGAAAAGAAGGAGAAGAAAAGAAAAGGAAGGGGACGAGAAGGAGCAGGGATTTGTGATTATCACAAATGCCTGGAAGGAGGAAGGCCAGGAGAAAAAAAAAACTATGAAATGTAAATTATGACGTAAGGGAGGGCGGGGGAGAGGGGGAAAAATAAAGATAGAGAAAATACAGAAAAAGAGAGAAAAGGCAAGCCAAATCAGGCGATCAGATTTAGACGCTTCATTAATACATTCACATTACCGGAAGTTCAGACATTGGTTTACGATGAAAAACTTTTCACCAACTGAAGAAAAAAAAAATCAAATTAATCCCTTGTATCTCCTAAATCTTATGGCTGATTGTTCAATGGAAACGAAAAATTCATCTAAAACAACCCTTCTGAAAAATATGGTGACACCCCCCCCCCCCCCCCCCCGTTCTTGATCTCGTTAGTTGAACTTAAGAATGTTTTCTTTTTAATTTGGTAAAAAGTATGCACCAAATCGAGCCATTTATGCATCAATTACAAAGAAAATCTTCAACTTTGGAGGGGGCACATCTCTCTCAGACATCCCCCTCCCCCCCCCCCCTGCGTTTTTGTTCCTGTTAGTTGAACTTAAGACTGTTTAATTTTTAATTTGACAAATAATATGCACCAAAGGGAGCCATTTATGCATCAATTTCAGAAAAATCTCCAACTTCTGATGGGGGGCACATCCTTCAGACACCCCCTGCGTGGCGCGCCCATTCGCCCCCCTAACAAAATAACCTGGTGCTGCCCCTGATCATGTACATACTACGAAAGTCTCTTCCCCCTCCCTCTCTCCCTCTCGCTTTCTCTCTCCCTGTTCTCTATCTTTCACTCATTCTTCCTCTCTCTTGTCACATTTTACCCCTTTTCTCTCTCCTTCTTTTTCTTTTTATTAGTATCTTCCTCTCATACTGATTACGTTTTTCTCTTTTTTTTCTCTCTCTCTCTTTCTCTCCCTCTCTCTCTCTCTCTCTTTCTCTCCCTTGTCCCATCTACCCATTTTCTCTCTCTCTCTCTCTCTCTCTCTCTCTTTCTCCTTCTTATATATATATATATCTTCCTCTCTTACTGAGTACGTTTTTCTCTTTTTTTCTCTCTCTAGACTATTCATATACTCTCAGTTGCAAATTACACTCATACATCATACCATTATTCTTGTTAAACAAGTATTGCACACTGTCAGTTGCGGTATTTTCGCAATTAGGCTTATAGCCGCGACGGATTAAGCTTACGATATATTTGTACATTAGTATTTGTATTTACATATTTACATAATAAACCTTGAATTCAATTAAATTGAATTGAATTGGATTCAAAGGGCCCAGTGCACTTAATTCACTTGCTCATAATATCCAGTTTCTACTTTCTCACCATGCAAAGAATGACCCACTCCTCTAATATAATTATGTAACTCCATTCAATATTTGTATTTGCAAAATCTTTCCATTTCACCACACTCTCCCCTACACAGAATAACATCTGCAGTCAAGAGATCTGATTATCACGCATTTATTATAGCTTATATACAAAGTCTAGTCGTTTGAGAAGTCAGTGTCCGTTGAAATCCGATTTGGATTTACCCCATCTACCGTCGAAGTACATTCAGCTCGTAGGAAATGGAAAGAGTGTGTGATTGGAATATTTTATTTGGTCATGTTTGAATGTACCATAATTGTAAAATATCGGGCATTGCACGACTTGAAAATAGTGGCGCTATTATAATCATGCACAAGATCTGAGGCTGGCTTTCGGGGGGGGGGGCACAGTTTTACCCTCTCATTATATTGGAGAATAATTTAAAGATTTGAGCATAGAATCCAGTTTTGCTGGTTTTGTATTTTAATTTAAATTATCATTTATTTCCAAAATCCAACATCAATTAAAACAAAGTGTAAAAAAACAGTCAATAGGCAATAAAAAACTATACCATATCAAACAAACGATTAAAAAGATAACTAAAACACGTATAGCAGTTAATGAGAAGCAATGTGAAGAAAGGGGAAATTAGACCGTATAATGTATAATTAATTTCCACAGAGTGCATAACAAATACATGTATAAGTGGATAATTGTAAAATGGTGAACACAATGAAAACCAGGTTTATGGCATGTTAGGATGTATACAACTGTACACCTATGTATTTAAAAAAAAAAAACTTTTATCATAACATTTAGAGATTGGTCAAACAATACATAAAACATGAAAACATAAACAAAAACATCGAACAGTATGGTATGGTTCCACAGGATTATTTAAGAAGAGATATTTAACAAATTAAAAGTAATCAATAGGAACAAATTGAATGTTTCTTATGATGCCTCCTGAATGTATTATTAAATGAAATATTGAACTGGTTATATTTTACACTTCATTCTAAAGAACTGGACCCAAATGTCTCAGAGAGCATCTTGAATAATCACCATCATATTTCCACCGATGAAATTTGTTTGCATTTCTTGTAAAATAACTATGGATCTTAGAATTTAAAGAGAACATATTCATGAAATATAAAGACAAAGTGTGGGTATTGAATCTATGCATAAGGGAACATATTTGTAATTTGTTTATATCGGCTTATATCTAATAACTTAAGTGTACATAATTTCTTAAGTGGGGATGAAGGTGTCATATAACTTGAATTAGTACATAATTATACGTATTGCTTTTTTCTGTAATATAATTAATTTGCGTAAGTGTGTACAATAAGTATTTGCCCGAACAGTGTTGCAGTTAGAAATAGTGGATATAATAAACGTGTTGTAAATATTAAATAAGACAAAGGCAGGTAAAATGTTTTTCAATCGATACATAATTCTGACATAACGTGCAACCTTTGAGTTTAGACATAAAGAAGTAATAATGATCCTTCCAATTTTACAAAATCTATATTAATTTTGAAAATTTTCCTTTCTCTCTTGCTCTCTTTTTTTTAGGGGGGGGGGGGGGTGGGGGTCAAAATGGATTTTATAAACAAAGACGTCAAACAAATCTGTTTGGAAACTGGTGGTTGACAGTATTATTTTTTTGTTCTAAGTATTAGCAAATCATCATAACAAATTTGGAATGGTGATGAAGTCTGTTCTAGATATAAGATATTAAGCACCTCCAGTCATTTGAAATTCAACGAAATTCAAAAGTGAGTCCACTAGTTAGCGTAGTCCCAATACCCCCCCCCCCCCCCCCCTTCCTCCGAAATAAGGACGTCTTCGTAATCCTGTATCAGAGGCGTATCCAGAATTGTTATGAAGGGGGTTAACGGGATGTGATGAATGGGAAGGGGGTCATCAAAAGCGGGATAAACTACTACTTGATCTTGCAGTGTGTTAAAGGGCGTTTCTTATTTTGTTTACAACCTCCTCCATCTGCTTTCCACAACTCGAGCTATGTAGACTTACCGTCACTTCTACAAAAAGTATGATTTTCATTATTACTATTAATAAGACAGTAATGGATACAGGGCCCATTTCCCAAGCAAGAACTCGGAAGTTATTGCATTCTTCGTAAGTTCAAACATGGACAAATATTACTGGATCAAGCAAAGGTACTGATGCTTTTTTTTGTATGGCAAGAAGGAAGTAAATACCAGGTAAAAGGTAAAATTGCTGTAATATGTTTTTTAATCAATTAACTTTTTTTATTTTAACTTTTAATTACTTCAGAGCTGTACGTACTGTAATCTGTAAATCACTTTACGCGATAGCAGAGGACATTTTTCACATTGATGACAGAGCCATCTATAGACAAGAGTTTGGTTAACTTTGTTTCAACATGGCATACAAGACTTATATTGTTTTGTGCCTGCCCAAACGAAGCATTACTCGCTATAGCACACTCGCAATTTCATGCTCTCCCTCTCACTACATCCAGTTTTCTTTCTTGAAGTTATCTCCTCTTTCTACAACTCGTCATCATCATAATCATCACCAACACCATCTTAATAAAAATACATTGAACTCCATCCGCCTTTGCCACCCATCAATCACCAATCATTATTCCTTTGCTGCCCTCATTTTCAAAGTCATCAAATTCACCATCAATCTTATATGCATCACACTTCCCAGCGCTTTCTCACTCTACCGGGATAAATGTACAATCTCTTTCAAGGTAAGCATATCAACAGTTCACCCCTTTCATATTCATCTTGTTAATACATGAACATGTAAATGCCCAGCTTTGGTTCATTCAGGGAGGTGTTTTAACTCACATACCCGGGTTCATTAGAGCTTCATTCTACTTCTCTGTACAATCAAATGAAGTCGTCTATCTGTAGAAGTGTTGATCATTACTGTATCACATTCACAAACATCAAACTTTCATTTCTGCACACAACCAAAAACAAGACATTTGAGAGAAAAATAATTTTTATATTCTTTTATTTTTTCCAAGCTCTTTGTTTACAGTGGAGTGCTTTTCATAAGACACTCTTTATGTTGTTGTTTTTCTTTACACAGTTGCAAAAACTTGTGTATCTTTGTTTTAGTAGCAAACAGTAATACAATATGGTTATCATATTAGAAAACGCGATCCCTAAAGCACTGCAAGTATGAATAATGCTGGCATATTGTTATGGGTTGAATGTCACGTACACTGAAGTCCCAACAGAATAAATTAATGAATTCCCGTTTTGGCACCTCAAAATACATTTTCCCTCCTAGTCTCAACTAAACACGGTATGGACGGACTAGTACATTTTAACACTTTCTCAATAGCAACTCAATTACCCCCTGAAATCCTTCCCTCCCAATTTGTTGTTTTTTTTTTTTTATCAGTTAGGCAAAAGCAACTTCCATCTTTTAGAGGAATACTTGGTAGCTCCATTGCCCCCCGCCCCCCCCCCCCCCCACTTGCATAGCATGCCAGCCTTATCCCTTCCCTTCATCAGTGCTAACTGAAAAGATGATTCAAAATTTGTGTCTTTTTTTTTTTTCTTGTTAAATCCCCAGATAGACATTATAGAAATTCAGCTCCCACATGTGGCAAGTATTGTAATATCTTCAGACATATTATTGTGAGAGTTGTAGGCATCATGGAAGGCAACTTGTTAACATTGTTTGGATTTGAAAGATGAAATACTGTCCCAAAAACATGGCAACCCTTCTCTGATAATTCAAAGTAAAAAAATTACATAACAATTAGTACTTACTTAAACGTGAAAATATTTCTTTCACAAGTTTTTTATGGGGCAATTTTGCGTTTTAATAACATCCAAAGGAAATAAATTTGAAGGAAAAGTGGTTATCTATAGCAATTACAGGGCACCTTCTAATATCCAAACAATGTTAATACAAACCTTCAAAACAGTTGTACAAAAAATACACCTCACACTGGAGGCACAACAGTACTGGTTATTTTGAACACAAAGCATAAATACAAAGCTATAAAGGTGACTTTCCTCCTCCTCTATAAACTTGGACAAAGTTTTTCATTCTGGTTGTAAAATGAGTTTGCTCAAGAAATAAAAAATAGACCTCTGTCAAGTAGCACATGAATATGAAACAAAACAAATGAGGGCAAAAGCCTCATAATGAACACATTTAGCCCATGAATAATCTGTATAGAAATAATAAATATCGCTGTACAATATATTTGTATAGATTACATATGAACAAATTTACAGCAAAGTACAAGCTGTATCTACACTATGTACATGATGGACCATCCATATCCTTTCCTGTGCATTTTTTGTTATATACAAATTTGGATTTCACATTCCTTGCCCCCCCCCCCCAAAAAAACAAACAAACAACAACAACAACAACCTAATACAGCATCAGGAATAGAAAATATACAAAAGCTACATTGTTCCCCGCAGCATGCCCCTACTCCTGCCCTCTTTTCCCAGTTGTATAGATCCCTACAAATCTGTTTCAGATCACTTTGCAGCTGGATGATTTGTCTACATTCTTCAGGCTGGAGTCATTGTCTAGGCACCACGTATGCAATGATACATTACCTTAGTTATTACTCATGACGTCAAGAACTGTGGATAAAAGGAATAGAACAAAAGAAAGATAATAAGATGATGTTTTGCATCATAACATGACTGTATTCAAGATGACAATTTCTCTTTGTCAACAGAAACTGAATATGAGAAAAATAAAAGCCTGATGATTCAATCATTCAAGTAGTAAAGTAAATTCAATACTCCTTGATGAAAAATGGTACTGTGATTTCAGCAAATATCCATCTACTTACAAATACAAAACAAAGGGGAAATGGATAAGTTAATCACAAATTTTCACAATCATTTGACAAAAATGATACTCTCTGCATTATGTCAACAGCAAAGCCTTACAGCCTTTTTAAAAAGAAAGTATGTAATTAATGGAAGCAAACACCACAATAAGTCATGCAAATAAAAATAAAATGGCAACTCAAAGAATCAAAGCATAGCATTTTCTTTTTTAATAGATGTACTTTTGTTTTATAAATCAGATATGGAATTCCTTGAATACCAAATGCATATCCAAATTCTCGATTAGTTTCTGCACATCAGAATGCAATGCTTAGACTCTATGAATCAACAGATACTTATATATCAAGGTAATCATTCAAGTGATACGAGACGATCACCTTGACAGCACAGCTTAGCATGTGTCTTTTTGTGAGTAACGTCTGGAGTTCAAATCAAGTAATAAATTAAATTTTTAAGTGGATTTTGACTGGATACAAGCTGCATTATATTAGGTTTCACTGTAATTCTTAAAGAGCAAGTTTCAAAAGCATCATTGAAGAGAGCTACGTTTTGTGCTTCATAACAAAAGCTGTTCTGTTCTGCATGAAACAAACAAAATGTGATAAGGAGAGATAATGGTATGCAATTATTATACCAGTATCATCTTGTATTCATACACATTCAATTAGACATAAATTATATACCGTACCATCATCAATCATGTGAGGATCTGTTAAGCATGGAAGGTCAGAATTTGAATAGATGACTGCTAATTCTGCAACTTTGATAAGATCGACCTCTGTGTTCATTGGGAATTGTGATTCACCCTTCCCTGGATTGACTACTGCTGGCACTTCAGCTGGTACATCAGCTTGACCTTGGACCATGTTACTAAGAGCAACGTCATGCCTTGCCTCTGGCTGTTCATTGATCATTTCTGCCAACCATTTCTCGAACACCTGGGGCTGTTCATTGATCATTTCTGCATTTTCTGCCCACTGTCTCTCGAGCACCGTGTCTAAAGAATGCATGTACAGGCATAAAAAGAAGGTTAATATTGTACAAAAGATGGCAAGGGGGGGAAGGTGGAAGAAGCTACGCGAGTTACTGCTACACCTGAACTGCGGCTTATCCTGTAGAGAAAATGTGACAGGATTACAAGACACTAAAGAAAGGAGAAGTGTATTTACCTTCAACATGTGTCGTCTGTAACAGATTGTTGTACATATCCTTGTTCTGCAGGTAGGCAGTAGCCAGCATCTGCAGGGTAAGAGCGAACTCTTCCTCGTTTGGCTGAGGACTGGGTGTGGGTGGTGCTTGAAGTATCACAGGTTGTGGCTCTACCTTGACAGGACCAGACGACACGGTGCTCGGGACCTGCATAAACGTTTCAACCGGCGATGTTGGTGGCAAGACATATGTTGTTGGGGCTACTGCAAGACCAACTGTTAATTTGTAGAATTTAGAAAGTAAAAATCAATTAGAATCTTGGTAAAACGATGATTCCTCTCCTAGGCGCTGTAAGAAAGACATTACATCATTTTTTTTTTAATCCATAATTTCTTGCAACAAGAGCTACTCACTTACATTGGGCCAAGTGAGCTTTAGTTCTGCAAAAGAGGAACAATTGTGAATGAACTCAAACATTAGCCATTGTAATTTTAGTTCATGGCATTAGGGTTTCACATCTAGTGTTAGAAAAAGTGATATGTCTGGCTGACAAAAAGCACAGGGGAAGTAACTAGATATATCAATGTGATTTTGTGATTCAGGCAATGCAGGAGATGTATTGAGGTAGATTATCAAACCCCACAAAAGTCAGAGCAAGCATGAATACATATTTTCACACATCATGCAACGATATGAAAATAAAACATTATGGTAAATTATTTGTCTCGTACACCTTACCTTGCATCTTGTCCCGATTGGCAACAGTAGGTGTGTGCATGACCACATGATCTGTTTGGAAGAAAAATAATTGTAACACATGTTAATTATATATAATGCAAAGATCGCCTTGCAGATTGAAAAGAAGAGTCATGGTCAGGTCTCGGGAGCCATCATAAATGAACCCAAAGCTCTTACAAAGTTATCAAAGATGAGAAGAAATTTTGAAACCAGGCATGCCTTTTAGTTGCTCAATAGCTGATGCAGAAGGTAATGCTTCCCAACTAACTTACAATATTAAGTACAGTTACTAGTAAAACTACTGTCTTTGCTTCTTCAAGTGAACAATCATCATTTCTTTCGATATACCCTCACCCATTTTTCCTCTCAATCTTATCTCATATTGCCAAGATATGATTTGTTGACCAATGGTGCACATAAACAAAAGAGGACCACATCATATCAGACATGGCTTTCCTGCAGGAGATTCTCAGTGTGTTTTTTTTCACTGGAAATCACTCTATCAGCAAGGCAGTAATAACTAATGTCAGATGATTATAATTTTGGTCCAAATAACTTGATGAGGGTCAATTGATGAAACAAAGATAACAAGTACAATCTACATTCCTACAAATCAAGGAAGCATCACCAAACTGCAAATATTTTCAGTTCATTCAATTTCATTTTTTTATGCCATTAAGGTCTGGGCAAACGTTTTTTTAGTTTCATTTGCCTCAGACTTTGAAATTCATTAAATTTAGTAAGTGCTTTGGTTCTTTTTTTAATATTCTTGTTTTTTTTTTCAATGAGGAAGGAAGCGTTATGAAATTGACTTCAACTTCCTCTGATTCAATTCAAAAGTGACATTTATGAAGACTCCCTTTCGTCCAACAGAAAAGTCTGAAAGAATCCAACGATGAAAAACGCCAGCTGACCTCCGAAGGGGACATATCCCTGTAAATTTAAAACGGTCCTTTTTGTCCACAGAAAAAGGATCAAAAAGTAGGAAAGGGGGGAGGGCAGAAAAAAAAGGCAAGGGGAGGAATGATTCTAAAAGAATAGAGCAAAAGAAGAGTTGCAACAACCAGTACCTGTCAAACAAAACATAACTCTACCATACATAACATTCAAAAATATAATAAAAGATAAATAAAAACGAACAAGATCACACCCAATTCTTTTTCTTAACTTTGCCGCCTATAAAAGAAAAAAAATCGAGTTGCCCGAAATCATGCATTATTTAGATGACATTTTTCTCTTTAGATCAATTGTTCTATTCTACTTTTAGGCAATTGATAAAAATGGATGTGAAGAAAGTTCCGATTTCACTCGAATTTTATTTAAATTTTGTTTGTATCTTCTGACAAATTTAACTAATCAATTGATGTTCTTTTCCTTGTTGTCATGTACCATAAAACTTCAGCAAGTAGGAGGTAGCATTGTCAACCTCTGAACTTAAATATGATTTTGCACACTTGTCTTGTATAAGGAGACAAGTGTTTCAACCAAATAGAAAGGTTTTGAAAATGTTACTACGAGCATCAGTATTTTTTATTGTGGTACATTACAAACCAAGGTAAAGATGACGTTTTGTAGAATGATTAAAATGCTGTACTGTACTGTCTGCCGAGCCTTGCGAACTGCTGAGTGCCCAGAAGCACATTAACAGAGTAGCCTGTTAACACCTCAGCCGGAGTGCTACAAGAGCACTGAACAATGTGTGCATTATCCAAAAGGCACTGAGGGGGAAGAGCAAAGTTCATGTGATGAATACGCAACCCACCCCCATTGCTAACTAACTAAACCCAACCCAAAGGGCAATATCACAGGGATGGGGACAAAAAATTATATTGCAAGCCAAGTCTTTTGTTCATTACATTAGTAATTTGTCCTTTAATGGATTAAAACATAAAACATTGTGTTGCAAGATACACTCTGATGTCTCATTTCGTGTTTATTTCCCGACTTGCTGAGCTTTCACATTATGAAAAACAGGCTAGATTTGTTTAGTCCTTGATTTTCTACTTCGATACTTCAAAAAAGTGTAAATCATGTATTTTTTCAATGGAAATATAACATTTTTACCAAAATTGTTCAATTGTAATTTGGTTCAATTTTCAGTATGAATGTGTGAACAGACCTGTCTTGCAACTAAAACCCACCTAATCTAAATCATACACAAAAGACAATGCATTCAATAAAATATACTTTTGACAGTTTTATTTAATTTATTGATTTGGTTATTCATTTTTTTCTGTTTTTGTTTAATTGCAGAAATGGTACTTATTGGGATTTTCCTTCTTTTTTTTTAATCACTCTCAAAAACAATCGTGATATTGTGTTATTATTATTATTTTTTTTATTTTTTTTGGGGGGGGCTTAGCTTTTTTTTCGGTTCATTCTTTCTTTTTTAATGTTTGAAAAATGTAAAATAAAGATATCAGATCTAGAGCTTGGAATTAAAAGCATAAATCGATAATTAACTGAAAATAAATGCCAAGGTATTTACTGAATGCATTCTCAAAAACAATTATTGAACATTTTATCACAAAACATGATAGAAGCATGCTGCAAATGCTGTGTAAAACAGTAAGGAATTCCCAAACATTCACAACTGAATTTCTGGAATCTTTAAATAAAGTACCCAACAATTTTCATTGGTTGATATCTTTGAATAAATGCGATGCAAAGGGCTCATTAGTTTAGAACTTGTGAAAAATGTACACATCCGAGAATAGTACAAGCCACATCTTTTAAAGTTTAGGTTTGGAGAAAAAAGATCCTCATTGGTAGAATATAACAATGAGTACATTGATTTCTCTTTTGGCCGAAATTGATCTGCAGCATTCTTCTTTCAATACATGGGTCGCACATCATGGATTTGCAGGTGTAAGACACTCGTGTGATATATTAGAATGGTATTTGTCATTTCTTGTTTAGTCTTTGACATTATTTCATGGCATAGAATAGTTTCCTTTTCAAAGCCAATAAATGAAGAATTCAGATGGATCTAACATTTAAATCATGCAGTATAATGCTGACAAATGTTTGAACAAATACTCAAATGAGCAATTTTTCTTTTGATACCATTAAATGATGAATGCAATCAGTGACTGTCCATTCTAACTTTCAAACGAGTGACCAGAATTCTTATTGATAACTGAATATTGTCCAGGAAAAAAATAAGCAGAAGTTCATCAATGTTGCATATCAGTAAATATTTTAATTACTAAATACCACACAAGAATAATTTAGTCTTCAAATTAGGAAGTAATTAGGTCATCAAAATCATGACACGAAAGACTTTTTCAAAAGTGAACTCGGATCTAACTTTCAAGTAAAAGGATGAAAAAATGTTCTATGTATTTTGTTAAGCAAGATTTCAAAATAAATGACCTTCAAACCCTACTTTGTTACTGGACAAAATTGCTTAATACAAAACCACCACCAACCTGCAAATCCAAGAAATTCTTGTCAGTAGAAACAATGTGTCTATCACTATTTTAATTTTTGCTTTTGTGAGAATTTTGGGGATGAGAATAGACCAAAAATCAGTTTGGATACTTTCAACTCATCAAACTGCATTAGAAATTCAGTTGTTTTTGTTATTATGAAGATGACAAAAAACTTTCCACATGGAGTACATTAGGCTAAATGGCACAAACATTAACTTCCAAGCACATTGAATTGTCAAGTCTCTTGGAAGTCTCTGGGAGTAAAAAATTATCCAGAAATGTTCTTGTGCAAAATTTGGGTGGAATTTCTCTGGCGAGAGACACATTGGTCATTTCCATGCACATTTCTAATGAGCTGACAAGAAAAACCTGCACGACCAAAATATCTCCTTGTCAGGGTACTTCGAAATGGTGTCTCTTACCGATCTTTGGCTGATACACAATAGGATGGGCGTCCAAGTCGCTACATTGGTTTGGTTTGCCCGTTACTACCAGGTACACGGTCGCTGGTGTCCTCAAGTTCTGGTTTGGGTATGGAGGGATCTTACACACAATGTGGTTCTGTAAATCAAAATAAAACAAAATATGGTTCAACAAAATGTTCAAGTCTATTTTTGTTAAAGTTATATACTTGCAACAGAAAACACCTTATGACAAAAGTATCTAAGAAACACAACAGAGACATTGCTCCGAGAAGAAAAATTGAACTTACATTCTGAAATAAGGCCTTGTCGATATCACAATTTCCTTCCCAAGTCATTTTGCCACTGTCGTCCAGCTGCCTAAGCTTGACTTCTGTGTTGGCCTTTGATGTGAAGTTCTTGCCAATGATAAATAGTTCTTCCCCACCAGCCACTGAGCACAGACTCAAACTCTTTTTCAAGATCTCAGGATGCCCAAGCGGTTGTGCTGTTGATTGCAAGACACAAAGAAATATATTGAGTTGTAAGATATCACTTTGGTAAACATAACCAGGATGCACCACATTTAAAAATGCTTATCTTAAACATTAGTGTTCTACATGAATTCCACATCAAATTTACAAAGGCATGAGTAACTAAAATAGAAAAATTTCAAGGAAAACTTACTGCATGTTATTGACCGTGAGACGGTTTGCACAACACTGAAGGAACCATCTGAAGCAGGAACGATTACTCTGAAGGCCAACCGGACACAGGTGCTTTTTCTCTTTGACCTGAGTGGCCCTATCCTCTGCTCAACGTCAGCATTCCTCAGCTTCAGGATGCCAATGCAGTCAACGCTGATTTCCATCTTGCCATCGACAGGCTCCCACGGAACCTCCAGGACGGTTGTTCCCTCCACGTCCTTCTCCTCAGAAGGGGTTGTGTTACGGCCAGTCACTTTGCAAGCCTGGTAGTAGCCATGAGGACGAACTTTCCCTTGGTCAGTGACAACAAAGACTTGGAGCAGAACTTGTTGGTTGATGCCAAGAAGCTGCAAAGTAAAATTTTTAAACAAATTACATCTAAAGCGAACATTGCTGGTATCAAGGAGAAATCTGAAAAATGTGATAAAAAGGCAAAGACAGTTTCAGAACGTATTGCCTTTCACAAAAACAGTACTTAAATTAGTTTACAAATGACACCACAGAGAATTGCTTACTTTGAGTTTGGGAAAGTTTTCACCACTGTCATCTTTGACACTTCCTCTGCTTCCTTCAGTCCTGTACCTTGCTCTATGGTGTTTCTCTGGCTCAACAGTAATCTGAATCTCCCCTCCATTGAGCTTATCTGGCAGGGTCTGGATTAGACTAGGATATTTCCTTGCCCTCTTCCTAGGGGTGAGTCCACAAGAGCTATAATTCAAAAGAAATAACAAATCGTAAATCAGACACGTTCTTAAAGTCTTACAGGTATTGTGTGGTTCAGATTGATGACTACTTCCATTGACTCTGCTCCCGGTATTCAGACTGCAAGAGATAAGGAAAAGTGATTAACACAAAAAAGTGTATAAATGATATTAGTTCACACAGCATGAAAGGGGCATTCATGCTGTATGTGTAAACACGACCATAACAAACATAGGGGGTTGAATGTACCTTAATGACGTTGCTGAACGTTTCCTAATGGGCTTGGATGCCTCTGATGGGGTCTCAACTCCTTGTTGGCTGGGCTGCAAGAGCTTGTGAAGAGCGACAGTAAAGTCATTGGGTGCAGCAGAGGAATGCAGGCCTACCATGGGACTTCTTGGGGACAGGTCCAGGATTGGTTGGTTTATGGCTGGGCTCTTGCCCCGACCTTCATATGACTGGTCCCATGAACTGTAACATGTGTCCTCATCCAGACAGGAAGAAAATAGGGAGCTTGTATCGTCAGCTAACAGGCCTTCATCATGGTTAGAGCCAGTACTTGAGGGTGTTGATGCATCTCCCCAGTCACTTTTGGCAGACATGGGCGATGACAAATCAGAGTTCGTGTCATACCCATGGTCCAAATCATCCACTCCACTTACCTCACCAGCAACTATAAGGTCTCCACATTCAGAATCTGGATATTATAAAATGTAATAATGTATAAGCCTTTGAAAATTTGGTCCTAGAATGTCAGTCACCTGCATGTTAGTGAAAGATTTGCAAGAAATATGTGCCTTACAAGAACAGTCCTTAAAATATTACTTTTCACATCATCCTGTAATGTGATCATAAATGCTTTACATCCATTAACATGCATAATTGTGTGAATTAACTGTATGCTTTTTTTAAAGTTTTCATAAAAATAGAAAATGTAAATGAGAATGAAAGAATCTAAATTTACAGGACTTAAACTGTTACTTGACATGCAAAGATATCTTACCTTCATTCAGCATCACATCTTGCATCAAGTTTGTACCTGCAAAGAACAAAGCAGACAAAAATAACAAATAAGTAACGTATCAATATTCACTTTCACTGAAGTTATACCTTAAAACGAACCTAACAAACAATTTTTGAATTTTCCCCCAACCAATTTTCCATGAACGTAAGACATAAAATGGGCTCTTCAAAATATTTCAAAAATTAAATGTTTGGAACAGTATATAGGTCTAGAGCCAATTCAATGCTTTGTGACGATTTACATTCACCTAAAATTGAATTAAATTATAATAATACCCGGTAGTTGAGAGAATTAGGACTTGATCAGATCAGTTTTTCCAGATTTTTTTCAAATGGCCTGTTTTTACTCAATTTTTCGTATTATCTTTAATCGTACATCTAGCATTGATTTGAAGGAAGTCACTACCTTAGCACAATATATTTCATCTGAACAATGTTACCAAGTCCCTTTAACTACCCATAATTAATTATTAAGTATCATAAATGGCAAGACAATTATATTTAGAAGTAGAACATCATATCGCTTCCTGCCAGGTTTTCTATATTGGGCAGCACTTCAGAACAAAATATTGAATAATTATTATTAATTGAAATTAATCATAGCATAACAAATAATATAGACCCTATAGGAGTATAGAATTTCTACGCTTTTTTATGCTGCCTCGTCACTCCATCAGCCTCAGGTTCATGAGTGATATATTTCATTAACTCCAGGGAGCTCCAAAAATATAGGACCAAACCCGCTGTTTGAATTGTTTGCTGGTTTAGGACCTGGAGCTCCCTGGACTGGAGTTAGCATTTCATGAGTTTCAAAATACTGAAATTGTCAATAAAAATAAATTATGAATGTCTCAATGCAGAAGTGCACCTCATCATGATCAACAAGACCAACTAGACCCTAGACTCTATTATCATTATCAAATTCATATTCCAAAAAAAAAATCCAAAAAATTGAATGTGCTGTAAAATTCTATCGCATCAATTATTTATACTCAATCTCATGACAAAAATTGTTTGCTTGAACTCGATCAGTCTCACTCTCAGTTCAGACCCAACTGGCATTTGGCAAATGACGGACCATTCACCATATGATATGGTCACACTCACACTGACATGATCATGTTTGCCTTGTTAAATCATAAATGTTAGCTAAGAGTCTAGATCCTTCTAAATTTACACATCATCATCCCTTGCCTTAAGGCTACTTCATACTTTGTTAAAAATTACTTGGACCCTCTCAATTCTTGCCTTACTCTTTACAACTTACAAGTTACACTTGTATTGTAAGTTACATGTGTGTAAAAAAAATGTAGGCCTACCGCAAAATCCAGCAGCTGGGCGAGAGCGCGCGCGCGCGATCCAACAGTAACGGACAAAATTTGCATAAGTCACGTGATATGCAAATGAGAAGTTCGCTATTTTTTCGTGGTCGCCATCTTGAATCCGACACTACCGCGCCCAAAAGCGCATAAAAGCGCACGTTTTTCTGAAAATAATTGGACAAACTAGAATTATCCAAGATTCTGACACGATCTTTGGAAGGAAAATAAATTTGTCGTATTACACACACACATCGATATTTTCAATGTTTTGTTCTAAAACTAAAATAATGAAATTTTCATACACACCTTTCATGAAATCAGATTGAGTCGAAGAAAACGGGGTTTCACACAAAATATTTCCCTGCAGAGAAAAGAAATTAGAACCCCCAAATGACTGAGATTCCATAGACATGTTCGGTACTTGTTTTATCAATGGCTGGAGCATAAAAAGTCAGATAATTCACAAAATTCTTGATATTTGGTTTTAGAATTCACAAGCGTAGTTCCGTCGGCAACGAGAGACAGACCACGACTGATGACAAAATGTGATTCCGCTCGATATATAGAAAGCTCGCAAGGATCGCCATGACATCATAAGCGGTGTATTTGATTGGTCAATGATGATGTAATAGGTTAAGCCATGCTGTCACTCACACGGGATTGGTCCACTAGCAATTAAGTCATGACCAATCACAGAGCTCTATTTAGAGGTATTGCAGGGGCTCGAATGTTTACGTCATAAAAATACCCTCGAATGCGGATTTTTCCCAGCTGCTTCTTAGAGCGCGCTCCTTCGCTACATTCACGATGGGTTGATTATGGGCCCCAGGCATGCACGGCGATGGCGGTAGCTAGGTAGTAGGCAGGCAGACAGGCAGGCATAATTATGGCTCGTGGCGTCTGGGGGTACAATTCACATTTCGTCGAAAGAAATATCCCTGCGCTGTATGTATTTGTAGGTAACGAGGAATAGAATACTAATTTCCTTTATCATTTCTTGCTTTGGAGGGGGTTTTTTTTAATAAAAGAAGATAAACATAGAGATCCTTGTGTGAAGTTTCCGTAGTAAAACATTAGCGGTTTTGATCATTGAATGTGTAGAGTTCTGTCTCGCTTTGATTTACTACTATACAGGCCTAACTCAAATTATAATGTCATTAATTTCAACGAATAATAAAACAGAGAATAATTGCAGAATATTCCCTCAATAATAAATGAACATCATCGAAGATTATATAAATGGTAAACAATATCCAAGGGATCATTCTACATTTTTCTCCTTGATTTTCAGCAACTTTGTTGAATCCGACACTCTCACTCTCAGACTCATCAAACAATAATAACTAATCCAAATGAATATAATCCATGCATTTTTGTTTAATACTAGGCTACAATGCTAGCGAGCTTCAAAAGAAAGATCGGCCATAGACCCTATATAACAAAAGTAAAACAAAACGAAATCCGCACTTCCTTCTTAGTTAATTTTTTCTTCAAACTCAAAACTGACCAAGATAACGTGTTTCTCGTCCGGACATTAAAAAAAGGAGAAGGCATGCAGGGCATTACTATTTACTATTTTGCTATTTTTTGCTATTTTTTTTTCTCCAAGATGGCTTCCATGCTAATTATAGCTGGACAAGCCTATTTATTTACAGATATTGTGCTATCTGAGTACACTGATGCAATGTGTGACAAAACAAATGAATTGCATCACTTTAGAAGCTATTTAAACAAAACGTATATCACAGGCTTTTTTTCTTTTTATTTTGCCTCCTCCTTTATTTTTTAAGTCCGGACGAGAAGACGTTATTTTTATTATTTGGCCTAATGTTACGCAATCCGAACATGATTTATATAGGCAATAGGCCTACAGTACAGGTAGGGCAGTGGAATTGCCATAGAGTTGATATTTTGAATTCATTGCCTGTCTCTGCCTCAATCGACTAATCACAGATAATCGAGCAAATAATTAAATTGTTAATGGCTTTTGCACTAATCATAGTGATATTGCAATATTTCATTTCGACTATATTAAGCAATTCATAATACAATGTATGACTTTTACATTATGTCCTATTCATTTTGATATTATTTAATTTAATTTATAATATTTGTTTAGAACTATTTTCTGTATTATTATATAGATTATTATAATTATATTAGACGACATGTTTTCCAATTTGCATATATTTTGCTAATCAGAATTTTAATGTTAATTTTTATCTCGTACATTATTATGCGCGATTCAGCTTTTTGGAGCAAAACATGTCTAATAAACCATTGATTTGTTTGCTTTTGATTCTGTTATTGGAATAGAAAAATAAATGAATGAATTAAAACAATGAATGAATGAGAAATTAATAAAAAGGATAAACAAAAATTAAATGACAAAGCACAAGAAATGTAGTCTGGGACAGGAGGCCGGGGCCCAGTGTTTTGTAAAAGGGGCGTAGCCTATATAGCGAAATTCTGAACAAAAATGTATACACGACTCAACTCAAGACTGTGTTTTAAACTATGAACTGACCTACGGCTTTACCCCTTATCCACTGTTTTGAAGTATAATGTTATATCCTATAACCCTAACCACGAGAAAAGGGAGTGGACAAATAATTTTAATTAACAAAAACAAAAAGATGTGAAAACTGTTAAGGTTGAACTTTTTGTCACGTTATTTATTTCAAAGGCATATTTTTGTGCACGATATCACGCGATAAAATCGACTGAAACGATTACACGCATAAAATACAGATTGAAATTCAGCTTGATTGAAAATTATGTATTGTCAACATTGACTTGTAACTTTCGAATGAAGAAAAACATGCTTTTGTTTCGAGCTTTAATTTGTATAGCTTTGGAAATTAGATCTATATGAATGAGCATACCTTAATACATGCATACGGACATTTTGAAAATTATACTGATTTTCATGAATAATTTTATCTGAAAAAGCATAAACGTATCAATTTCAAACATTTATATATTTCTATATGATGTTGGAGTCTCATTTTAACTTAATAGTTAATAGTTAAAACTATATTTGATACGATAATAGTTGGTTGGTTGGTTGGTTTTATTTACGATCATATGAAATACAAACATTATAACACATGACAAAACACTAACATATTTTACATGGACTATGCTAGAAAAAATGATGAAGATCGAGGGATCACCTGCTCATCCACCGGCAGAGATGATCTGTTCTTCAACGAGCTCACAAAATAACCACAATATTATGATAATAATTTCGAAAACACCAATAACTATCATCATTCCCCATATTGCAACATTTGGCCACATTAATTTGTAAAATCATAAATGATGGATGATTTATATTTTCTTTGGTTTGATACGTTTCCAGTCAATCGTTCACAGTCATGTGGTTAACAACACCCCCTCCCCAACCAAAAGAAGAAAATCCCCCACTATACATTTTCATTAAAAAAATGTAATATCTTTTTTTACCTTTCTGTTGGAAATGAAATAAATATGAATATGAATAAGGGCTTAGTACTCTCAAATATTATCTTATGAAAATCACAATAGACCCTACATAGCCGGGACTATATTATTGGCTTCTTTCCAAAAAAGGAATGTAGGGAATTATAGTATTTATTGTCCCACCCTCAACATGTTTCGATAGGTTGAGCATTTCAATTCACATGTCTTTTGTTCCTTTATTGCATGATGATTGTATAATGCAGGCAGATTTGGCGACATTGTAATATAGAGTGGAAAAATCCGCCACGTTGCATCCAAAGAGATCACGTGATAACTGGCACTTTTCGTTACGTTTTGGGGAAACCCCATTTTAAAATTATGTACAAGATATTGTCACTTCGTATCGATGTTTAGCGGAAGCTATATTGTAAACAATTTTACTGCAACAATAATGTTCTTGATAATCAATAATTGAAGTGGATATGAATTATTACGGAAAAACCACTCCCGTGCGCTATACACATCCTCTGTTTCTTGACAGTTGCAGATGACAATGCGATATTTTCACATTAGTCACTTCCCATGAATATGAAATAATGAAAATACTGTATTAGGTGTCAATAAGAATTTCTATCAAGGGGTTTGATTACTCGTAAACAAAACAAACAAAACATTTAAGCTTCATTAATTTCATTTTTTTCTTCACATTTTACATTACACAATGTCAGTTTTTTTTACAAGAAATATAATGATAATAGTAATAAAAAATAGGTATTTTGAATAAACATGGGTACATCAAATAAATTATTATCCAATTAATCTGGGATGCTTGTAGTTATATTGACTTGTCAACTAAAATAGTAAAATTGTTAAAACATAAACAAAAAAGCAAAGCAAAACAAAACGAAAGAACTAAACCAAATAAAATCATTGTTTTGGTTTTAAAAAGGTGCAGATCTGTAACTGGAGAAATGCTATTCCTTTTCTACCCATTTAAAATAAACGTGTTACCAGCTCCGTGTTAAAGCCCCTCCAAAGTGATGGGAGCCCAACATTCGCCCAAAATTTGATGGCAAAATTTCAGTTAGATGGTGTCGTGGTCGAGTGGATACGTCGACGGACTGTCGATCTTAAGGTCCGCGGTTCGAGTCCCGCCGCGGCACTAATGTCCTTTGGCAAGACATTGATCTACATTTTGCCACACTCAACCCAGGTGATGTTAATGGGTACCTAGCAGGAATTAATTCCTTGAAATGCTAGAGCGCCGCAGTGGCTGCCTTGCTATAAAAGCCAGGGTAATAATCGGGGCAGCGCCAGGAGCGTCACAACGTGACGGACATGTGCGCTATAATTATAAGAAGCCACCATTATTATTATTATTATTATTTTGAGACACACTTCTGCAAAGATTTCCCCCAGAAAAATGTGTTTAAAGACAAATATTGATTTTTAAAAATACATAATGAGGGTATTCTGTTGTTCGCATGAGAACCTTACATTTTGGATTCTTTCATCGATATTCGGTTTCAAACACATTTCTAATGAAAATCCTTACAGAATGTGTTTTAAATGTCAATTTAAGTGAACTTTTGGCATCAAATCATCATCATGTTGGGGCTCCCAACACTTTAAGGAAAAGGAATGTGTTTTGATACTCCGCTCTAGCTGTCTCTTGTGATTGGGACACAATTCAATGACCACAAATCTAATGAAAGAAGTTTTTTGTACGGAGCGCTGATTCTTGTCAAAACTTTAAGGGATTGTGACAAACAGATCCGGAAAACGACCTTCAAACATGAGTAATTGTTCTGTTCAGTAACCGTTAGTGGGGGTAATGAATTAAAAAAATATGCTCAGTTTTGTTAGTATTATGTGCTATAGAAAATAACAAATGGTAAAAGGACATGCCAAAAGGCAATAAAAGAGTTTCCTGTATTATTGGAGATTAACAATACTATCACTACAATTCAATTAATATGATTCTACCGCATGCTTTCACAAATCAGATAGTAAAAATGCACTACTACTGAAAGCATATATATATTTCAAATAAATAATTCAATTTATTTGATTCTTAACATGACTTGCTCAAATCGGTAAAGAAGACTGGAAATTTAGTTTTACCATCATGAGGCATGCGTAATTTCATGACTATGTGCATGTCTTTATTGAAATCAGAACTATATAAAGTAACTTTTAGTTCAAATCTCCCCTCTTCCCCTATACCCCCACCCCCTTTATCTCTCTCTCTCTCTCTCTCTCTCTTTTCTCTCTCTTTATATATCTTTCTTTTTTTTTCTCTCTCTCTCTACCTCAACCTCTTCCTCTAAGGTCCATGCTCTATATCTCTCTTGGTCTAATTATGTTGTAGAATGCGTGCCGTTTTATTTGTTTCTATCAATGTCGGATTTATCTAATTATATACAGAAACACAAACTTTGACTTCCGTTTTTCTTGATCTATGTCATGTCTGCATACCTTGTACATAGATACTTTGAAGTCTGAGATTAATATATGAAAAACACCTTCACAATGTATTATACAGATTGAATACCGACTAAATCCAAGATAAAGTGATCTCTTCTATCTGTAGACATTTCATTTCTTTATGATTGACCTTTGTCAAGCGTCAGTGATAAAGAAAAATGTGCAAATATTTACCTTCTATTTTACAATAATTGCACTCCAGGTTCTTTGTGAAGTATTAGTCGACTCACAGTATAACTAGACAACAGAACAGGCATGAACATGAACACCACGTGATATGGCAATCAAATTCGAGTCTAAAAAAGAATGAAACTTAAAGATAAAGTTGAGTTCTGGTCATGCGATTGCATTGAAAGATACGGTGTGGAATCGATCAGAAAAGGTTGATCATCTAGCTTATAAATATTCGTGGGTATTGCAAGGTTCTGGAATCATCAAAATCATAAGAAATTTTGCCAAATTTTGGTAAAGTTACAAACACTGTACACAGAAGGATGTATATGGGACTACACGAACACGTGGCGTAAAAATCGGTCCCGATTTTTACGATGTTACATGATTTAGAATATGAAGGCATTTGAAGAGCCATGCTTTTCAGGGAACATGTTTTATCTGATGTTCTTCCATCCTTGCATAGTACTAATGATAACGCTCACATATTATTTTTCACCTCTTCCCAGAACTCAACCTTTAAACGATCGATTAAGCAAAATAAAAATTAAACCAAGAATCTAAAGATTATTACTACGGTAATAGGGTCGTCGGCCGCAATAACCGGTTTGCCTGAGTCTTATCGAAATTATTGCATATTTCACGTGAAAGATTAATCCTCATGCAAGGTAAAAAGAAGTATAGTCAAGTTAAAGGTTAAATATCAGGTAAAATAAAGTCATCAATGAGACATTTCCAATTATAGGAATAAGTATTAAAAAGTGAATACGTTGCCCATGTATTTCTCTAATCAGCAGTATGGGTGAACTGGGAGACGGGGAGGGGTGGCAAATGCATTTTCCACAGTCAAAAGCGCTACACAATTCCAAATCATATGGGATGAGGCAGGGAGGTGGGAGTGGATGAGGTAACCATGGCAACTGACCCCTAAGCGTCGACGTCCCTGATTTTTGTCATGAAGGTATTTTTTTTCTCCTTTGGAAATATGTTTGAATTTAAAGGAAACCTAGCCCCAAAGAATTAGTGTAGGTATTCTGAAAAATGAGATGTATTTATGCCCTTTGATTTACAATTATTCTTTAGAAAAATGTACAAGAGATGTATGAATGAAGATATTCCTGGAATGATGTGATGCCTTTTAGCATGACATGGGCGCAGCCATTTTCTTGAAAATGTGACGTACCAGTTGAAGTTGTACATGTATCACTATCATGCACCAAGCTTTAGTTGGAAATGATTTTTAAATCAATAACGAAACCTTTACTTTTCAATGAGGAAAAATCATAACTGAGATGATAGAAATTATATTTGGTGAAAAATAAATAACAGGGGAACAAAATGTAACTAAATTCATTTATAGATACTACACTGTAGTTGACAAATCTATTTCATTTATGAGAAACCTTCACCCCAGAAGAGCACCAACTAATTTATGCAATTTGCGTTCTGGCAATAATAGTAGTACAAAGGATAACAGCAGGTGAATGAAATGCTTCATCACCACACACGTCTGGGGAGGAAGCATCCATAAATTTGAATACGTTTACTTGATAAACGACTTCGTATAGTATACGTCACGTTATCAAGATAATGGCGATGCCCATGTCGTGCTGAGAAACTACATTATTCTTGCTTTATACCTCTCTCATACATTTTGGTGGAGAATCTTGAGACTTATGGGCAATAATATAATAGATATCTCAGAATAAGTAAAGCCATTTCTTGATGGGGTTAGGTTTCCTTTACTGGCGAGTAAATTGCGTAATATATCATTACCAGAACTACCCTAAATGTATTCCTTTGACATTTCTGTTAGCTTTTTTATCAAAATAATTGTTTACCTATTCGCTGTATTATCATAATTATATGTCACCTACATTTTTAAGAAAGAAAAACGAAGAAGAAAAATATTACTTCTTTCTCTCTCTCTCTCTCTCTCTCTAAACATGGTAGATGAAAGTATTATCTTGAATTGCTTTTATATTTAACAAAATGTTCACTCCTCATACATGTGAATATTAGAAGGAAATACATTTCCTCAAAATTTAAACGAAAAGATGATCGCTTGTTGGTTTACACCGAACCTAGCTTTAGCTATGAAAAGATGAATGGACACTTAAAAGTGCGTTTTCCTTTTCTACCTTCTTTGAAACTCATATTTCACTACGTGTTCAGACTAACTGCAAATATTTAACATTGTGTCAATTTGTAGAGCATACAATATTGTGTACATTAGGTGACGTGTGCTCAAGATCAATCGGTTGATAAAATGAAATAATTCGGCTCCTTGTTATCTCCACTATGTCTATACACTTTGAGCAAAGTCCATGAAGAGGTGAATGGTCTCGTTTACGTCAATGAATGTTTGTACAATACCAATGACGGTGACATTACGTTTTTTGCTAAATTTAGTGTACTGTTAGGGGATTTACGTAAAGGTGGCGAATTCGAAAGGAATCACTACTTTTTAATATTGTAGAAGGGAAGACATTTTCAGATTACTTTAAGCATTTGTGCATAACTTTAACCTTACAAATATTGTCTATTTGCAGCATTTGAAGACTTTGACACTTTGTAGCGAGTAGATCGTGTGTGTGTGTGTGTGTGTGGGGGGGGGGGGTTACGATTATATAACACCTAATCTAGCGTTTCTCTTCAAGTATCGACTTCGATCACCGTGACAATGACACTTGACGTGCTCACATTAGTCATGAGTTTTGAAGTTCCAATGTGTATATAGTAGAGTCAGGCGCGTTAAAAAAAAAGTGGTAATGGGTGACCCAAAAAAGCCGACCCTATCCCCCCCCCCCCCCCCAAGGACGATCGGCTAAATTTTCAAATTTTGGGACACAAAAATATGTCCTCTTCCCCCCCCCCTCCCCCCTCCCCCCTCCCCCCTCCCCCCCCCCCCCCTCCCCCCAATCTAGCATGTACATCGAGCATCAAGACATGCAGTGCATAACCCAGTAATAGACCGTTTTCGTAATGTATTCAAATGTAGTGCCATGTTACAAAATCATTTCATTCACATGTTATGAATAATTGTATTTCATTAATCATAATGCGAATTGCATACATTAATCATTGTTGCTAGGTAGGACAAATATTATGGCTTGTCCTACCTAACAGCACGTAATGTATGCAATGTAATAATTTGTAACGAGGCACTTAACAAAGATGTGTGCATTAAATTTGATATCATTACAAAAATGGCCTATTTAACGCAACGTTTACACTGCATTTACTTTATTACGATGGCGCTCCCGTTTATGGTGCATCGAAGACTGTAAAAGTCGACGATGCAGTCTTATGACAGCAAACGACGCTTCATGTTCTACGCGGGACAGAACAACTGGAGAAAACTAAATGAATGATGAGGGCATAAGCTAGGCCCAGAACAATACGTTTCGAACCCTCTCCCTACTGCATCGATGATAAATTACAGGGGCATGGACATAAGATACTTCAGCGCATACGTGTAGGTCTTTGTAATTGTAATTAATATCGAGAGGGATGGTTTACAAATTATGTTTTTACGGTTTCACATCACCAAATCAATCATCATTTCGTTATCATGACGCACACACCTGGTTTTGATACACCACATGTTCCATATCATTAAAGGTATTACAAAGTTTTGGTATGGGGTCATGAATTTGGTTCAAATTAACAATTTCGGAAGCATATGCGTTCCTACAATATTCATTGATCGTTAACGCGGTTGAAATCGAGTCTAAAGTTATGAAATTATAAATAATAAACTTTTTATGTTGTATAGCTCCCTCTCAAGGTCAAGATATTAATTTAGCTATGAAACAATGTTTATTGACTAAAATCGACCGATTAGCTATTCCCGTTTGGAAACTATATATCACAACTACATATTCTGAGACTTTCATGGTCGCAGCTAACATTGTACAGCCATAGGCGCTATTTGAAATTTATCAAAATTTACCGGGAGCACCGGTAAATTTTTATATTCAATTTTTCTCGAAAACAGAAGTGTTTTAGGGGCTAATTTTTTTAGTGCTTATAATACATCCACAGGGGCATCCAAATATAACAAAATTGTAAAGATTCACTATCGACCCAATTTTCAAAATTTCCCAAAACTTTGTAATACCTTTAAATACCCATTGCACAGTGTCATCTCGAGCTACCATTATACCTCATAATGAGGTACTAGGAGATCCCTGCCCCCCCTCTCATATTCAAATTTATGGATGTTTCTTTCCCGGGGACCTAGTGACGAGTTATTCCTTTAACATGTTATTAATTAATGAATTATACTTGGAATCCAGTCTGCATATATCACTTGTTGCTATGTTGGGCAAGCCTCGGACAAGCGTTCGAGACATTCTTGTTTACTGTAAGTCTATCATGGACGTGCCTCACGTGGTGTTAAGAAATTCATTTTGTTCACCAACATTTTGAAGGCATTAGAATGGGCCCACTGTAATTACGAGGGTCGAGGTGGGTGGGAGAAGGCTGATCTCTCGCGGTATTTGTATATCTATTAAAGAAACTCAGAGCAGGGTTAACAGTTTTGTGCGCTGTTAATGATCAGGCCATCTTCTCTTCATGCCCCCCCTTGTTTTATTTCCCAATTCAATATAGGGACGTACATGTTAACACCCCCCCCCCCCCCCACACCTCCAGGGTAGCAACGCCAGCGTTGGCAGCATGACAATATACCTCCAGCTGTATCACAATCATCTTGTTTAGTGGGCGGTGATGAGATACCGAGGAGGTGCAATGTGTCATTCTGCAACACTGTCACATCAATTAGCTAAGACGATCGAGGGTCCATTTTTAGATATCAAGGGGTGCACTGGGTGAAGTCGACCTACATTTTTCACCCTCTGGTATGCATGAAAAAATTAAGATTAAACCAAATTGTTAAATTGAACGTTATAAATGGAAAAAAAACTGGGAAACAATCTAACCCACCTCCTCTAAATGCAGATTTGTCCTCTAGTTTTTAGAGTGATTTCTCCGTCTAACCATTCCAGAACTTAGAAATGCATTTCATAATTGTTCTCATTCTTGTTGCGGAACCCATGCACATCAAACTGAAGGATATAGTGTGCAGAGCTCTGCAGTTGAAGTAATTTAAATATTTATGATTCACACTGTTTAATTCCAACGAGCACTTCCTGCTTTAAAGCCTCCTCCCCCCTTGTCTCCAAAACTGCATTACATCGTTCTCAGAATGTTAAAGTTAAACCATTTTAATCACATGAGTTTCCCACTTTCATGCTTTAAAATCTCCTTAACCCTGCCTCCAAAACACATTCACAATGTTCATAGGATAATAGTTACCCTTTTAATTACTACATTTACGAGTATTTCTCTCTTTTGAACCTCCTTCCCCTAGCCTCCGAAACGCATTCATGTTTAATGGATTCAGTGATGAACATTAATTTGTATACACGCATTTCTCTTTTTTGTCCATTTTCGAATCTCCCTCCATGCAAAGGCGTCGCTCTCGGGACGGGGGTAGTGGGGCACAGTGGGCACTTATCAGAATGTGGAATGTATACTTATTTTAAAGAAAAAGGGGCACTTATCTGAAGTGAAAGAAGGCACTTTCCCTATATATAAGGGGCAGGGGCGTAAATCCGTACCGAGGAGTGGGGGGATGATCGGCGATAGCCATCACATACTACACGCCAGGCGCGTACGCAGGATTTTTTTCAAGGGGGGGGGGGGGGTTTAACATTTATAAATCGGGCCGAAAATTTCGCAACGACTCAGCCGACCGCTGAATAAGCGGGGGGGGGGGGGGGGGGGGGGTAAGAGGACACTTTTGTTTTGTTTTGGTCTCCAAAAAATCGCAACGACTCAGCCGACCGCTGAATAAGCGGGGGGGGGGGGGGGTAAGAGGACACTTTTTTTTTTTTGGTCTCCAAAAAATCGCAACGACTCAGCCGACCGCTGAATAAGCGGGGGGGGGGGGGGGGGGGGGGGTAAGAGGACACTTTTTTTTTTGGGGGGGGGGGTCTCAAAAAAATCGCAACGACTCAGCCGACCGCTGAATAAGCGGGGGGGGGGTAAGAGGACACTTTTTTTCTTTTCTTTTTTTGGTCTCCAAAAAAACGCAACGACTCAGCCGACCGCTGAATAAGCATTTTTTTATGATATCAGGGGGGATGTTTGTACAGGCCATCCCCCCCTACTTCAAGCCAGGGGGGGGGGGATGCAGCCCCCCATCCCCCCGGGATTTACGCCCCTGATAAGGGGGCACTTTTGGGGAACTTGAAAAAACGTGAGCACTGCCTCCTATAAAACATGCTCAATTTTACGTTCATATATTATAGGGCTCAGTAATTAGCATAATAATCACTAAATGCATTTCTCACTCTCGAATCTTCTAACCCTCTTAACCTAAAAAAAAAAAATCGTATTTACCATGATTATCATAATTTATAATTCCATTAACATTTTTGTTTAATAATTGTATGAGGATTAACTTTCCCCTTGGCTATGAAACGCACTCACCGTGTTCTCAGGTTACCTTGGCTCAGGTTACCGAGGCCGCCATCCATTTCCAGCCTAACCGCTCATGATGGTGGTCTCCTGCGTTCCAAATTACCTCTCTAATTTATTGAAAATATTTCATATTTCTTATGTTATTGTATGCTTCGTACATGTTTATCGAATGATATAATTGTACATGATTTTTCATTCAATTACTTTTGTAAACATTGTATTCATTGTAATTGTTATTGTTCGAAATTTTGTACTTTGACTTTGAATTTGTATATTTTTGAACGCAGAAATAAAATCAATCAAACAAACAAACAAACAAACAAATGTCGAACATGTCATTGACAAAAGGTCATTATCTTGGAAATCTCGACGGCATTGTCATTCGTTTTGTCACAATTGGAACTTCATGATAAGATCCGATCAACTGTCAGACACAGGATGGTTCCATAAATACGATAACTATTAATGCCCCCCCCCCCCCCATCCTCCCTCTCAGTACGCCCCTTGCATGTCACTCTATGAGATATGACAGTTCTGTCAGCAAACAATAATTTTGGTTATTGCAATTTAATTTTCATCGAACTTGTCATTAAAATTTCAGCAAAGCTGCTGCCCCCTTGCAGCCATCGTTTCTGTCATTTCCGAAATGTTTTACTGGTTGTATAATATTTTCTGCCACAATAATTGTCCGAAGCACAAATTAAGGGTAAGTACAATTATTTTCTCTTTTAAGCAATATCAGCGAAAGCCTTTCAGTTTCTGTCTTTCTGCTATCTCATCTATTTATCTTCTTCTTCCGTTTCTCAGTTCCCCATTTGACGTCTTTTAACATGTATTTTCTACTTCTTCGACCCCTCAAGCCAATACTTATAACTTCTAAGCAGCATCCAGTTCATTTTTCATATTCTTTTCCACCGCCACACTTCCTTCGATAATTCTTATGTATTTAATGAAACATTGACATTCTCAATTCAGAATAAAAGCTAAGCGTTGGTGGATGTAGATGAAAATGCAAAATGAGTAGGTGTTGCACAATATTACATTTCGACTGATAGAGAAAAAAGCTTTAATTATTCAAAATCCTTTAATTGATCCGGAGATGAAAAACTGTCTCAGTCTAGGCCTACTTAGAATAACTGAGCCCCGTCCTATAAAGAGTTACGATTGATCTAAATCAATCGCACGTCCTTTAATCAATCGCAATTTAGCAGTCTCCTATCTCGTATGTACATCGTTTCGATTGATGTCAACTCTTTATAAGACGGAGCCCTCGAATGCATAATAAACCTTCCTCAAACAACGTTTTGAAAAGATTTAGGTTTTACTTCAAATTCGTTAGGATTATTATCACAATATCATGTGGTTTGATATCACTTGTGCATGCACTGATGTAAGGGATGGTCTTCAGACATACCAATACATCCTAAATAGTGTCCAATGTAATAACAGTACAAATAACTAGACACTGGAGCTAGGGATTCTGTACATGATAGTGTTGTTGTTATATCTCGTTAGGTAAAATATTGTATTAGTCCTTGAATATACTTGATATAATCATATCTTTGATTACAATGACAATTATTATAGTAAAACTTTACAGACCAAACATTCATGAATCATGATAATGATTATCCCCTTGAACCATAATTTCGGATAAGTTATTGTATCTTACTAGCCCTAAATAAACTGTTTGTTACAATGCCGACGCATAGTCTGAAAGGTGTATCATTTTCCCTCACATGTTATAGATCATTAATTTTATTTGTCACAATCTCAGTTTTCACGGGCTTTCTAAATATCATTCATTAAACCTAGCAATGGTGACATGAAACACGAACTCAGGAATTAATCCAGCCCAGGCTTCCACCATCTGCATGACCAGTATGACAGGATAGAAACCGCTTCCTTCACGATGAAGACCACACAGTCATGACAGTGGCATATCTTTCTATACGGGTGGGGCGTAAGATGGGGCGCATCTCCCCTATAACAAAATAAAGTTCAATTCAAGTTTTTCCCCCGATTTATTTCTTCCTCTCTTTTTTCTTTCATTTCCTCTTCCTCTTTCATTCATTTACTTTCTTTCTTTCTTCTTCTTGTTTATTAATTTTTTTTTGTTAAAGGGGGGGGGGGCTGTCAGACACTTTAATCGGAATTGTGCCTCCCCCACCCCTCCCCCTTTAACAGAATCCTGGATCCGCCGCTGGCACGAATCGATCTCTTCATATTTGTGTCAGACGATTTTCGGAACATTAATCATGTTACTATGAATTTCATGGCTGAAAGACTACTTACATTCTCAGAAACGCGTTTAATTTCTGATGTTAACGCGCATTACGGTCGATGACTTTAGCTGATAATACCCCCACATCCTCTGAATACATATTACAACATAATGTATTTTTATTCAGTCGGAGTGACAGATCATCAATTTTTTTTAAATTGATTTAAACAAAGAATATTATGGTTTGCCTACTTTGTATTTTAGTAAAATTGTTTTGTAAATACAAAAGAAGAACACATTGCGCCAGTAAACATTATTGATTCAAGAGTTTGCTATAAAACGATTCAAATGAGGAAATCAGTTGCCATTGTGGCTAGCATCATATAACCACGAGAATTTAATCGCAAATATAGGCCTATATAATTGACTGCGTTTCAAATACTCTCTCCCGACATGCCAGGCTTATAATATCAGAACATATACTTGAAAAAGTATCTCGACGTTATTGTAAAGTGTTGAATTTGCAAGACGCTAGGCTACTAATACGAAGGAATATATTTACATATTTGTCTTTGCTCATTCTGAAAATTCATTTAGAAACCAAAGCAGTATAATTTTGTGTTAAAATATGAACCGGTAATCAAGTTTGATAACTATTAAAGGCAATATGATGTAATATTATTGCGTTCACTTCACACTCTTGTTGGTACAATCACGCAGAACCTTTAAGCGTCATTACACCTCGCTATCGTTGTTGTCACCGTACAGGGTAATTACAAAAGTTGTTATAATGGCATCAAACCAAGGTATTGCTAGGAGCGTAAAGGGGTATGGTGGCCACCCCCCTCCCCCCCCCCATTCACAATACCTGTCACAAATGTTTGTATGTTACAAATCTAAGGGCCCCTTTTCCCTTTTCTTCACCTTACTTAATTACTTAATGGTCGGAGCAAATTGTTGTTGCTTCACTATTTTGCCTTATCTTCTCCAGACTGAAAGTCCCCTCTTACGGTAGCGTGCTGGCGGGATTACGCCATCAGCCAACAACACAAATGAAGAGCTCAGACAGCCTGTGGTATGTGGCTGTTTGTCATCAAGGAACGTTACACAATACCCGAAAGTGACTCTTCAGTTTATTGAGATCAACATTCATTGGCCTCGAATCTACTTCAATTATGTCTGAGATCCATTGTATAGGTTGTGAATTGGCAAGGTAACTAAACAAAAACATATACAGAAAGAAGAAACAGATTACGAGTGAGCATGCGTATATAGAGAAAATAAATAACAAACATGGCTTAACAGGGGCATACTTAGCAATATTTAAATTCATTTAAAAATTATTTTCTTAAGGTTGTATTATCAAGACCGCGTAAACGGTATTGGTGAAAAATATAACTGATATGAGCGAACATACTAACAAGCATTCATAACATTTTAGCGAATATGAAGGTTTCTGGTGGATACCTAAATTTGTCACATTTAGCTTTAATACAATGCATATTCCATTCAAATTAACTTTCTGGTCATGAAAACAAAGATGAAAAATACCTGCACCATTTCAGTGCACTTAACAATAGCCTGACTTCCACGGTGTTTGGGAATATTATTCTTAATCCTATAATAATATTGTAATTTTAAATGCATTGCGATGGAGCAGCCCTGTTTCGTAATTACCCCCACCCCCTCGAATGGCCAGGAGCAGTTCAGTGTAAGCCGATGGCAAAGACTTTCGAGAAATCAACAAAAGTAATTTCAATACCGTATTGTGGTGGCCTATCTCGTGATTATAATAGCAATGTTGGGATTACATCATACGTCATTGTAATGTTCACACACTTCTAAAAGTCATGGACAAGGCTAATGATATTGCCCTAGATTGATTTTTCGAAAGTTCTTGTGATCTTGTTTTTCGTAGTCCGTTTCGGTGGCATGACTGAGGTATTACGAAACATACATTTGCCATCTATCCTACGATATGAAAATTCGCTTACAGTCTGGCTGACGAGCAAGCCTATAACATCACATGAGCTTGTTTTCCCTACACGTTTTTTATCATCAAGCAAACGATCATGTGTTGAGTCGATCAACTTTTCATATGCAATACAAAATTTAAAAAATAAAAATCATCGCTAATTTTAACAGAGCGTTTAACTTCTTGCCCATAAAGTCACATGTTTATGAGTCACTAAAAAAAATTAATGTCTAGAACGGAAACGGTGGTGGCTGGCTTTCACATGAGTGTTTTATATTATGTGCAAGTAAACATAAAACATATATTATCTATTCTCATCGAAATCGATCATTGCGCTTTCAAAGGTTAGTATCAGCAACTGAGCTTGAAACTATACGGATTTTAATCCGATTGAATCTAAAATTTATGTTTTAGCATTATTCATTGTTTTCCAAAAGCCTTATCTGTTTTATCAATCAGGCATGTCGATGCATGGAATTAATTTAATATTAGACCATAAAAGAATTGTATATTTGTTTGTTTGATTGATTTTATTTCTGCGTTCAAAAATATACAAATTCAAAGTCAAAGTACAAAATTTCGAACAATAACAAATACAATGAATACAATGTTTACAAAAGTAATTAAATGAAAAATCATGTACAATTATATCATTCGAAAAACATGTACGAAGCATACAATAACATAATAAATATGAAATATTTTCAATAAATTAGAGAGGTAATTTGGAACGCAGGAGACCACCATCGTGAGCGGTTAGGCTGGAAATGGATGGCGGCCTCGTAATAATATAATTTAACTATTAAAAAATCCAAAAAATCACGATATAGACAAACTTCTAAACGACGTTCCCCAAATCAACAAAAGAAATTACATATATCAATATTGGTCATGATAGCACCGTAATTGCGGTGCTAACCCTGTTTTTCCCCAGTATCAATTCTTCAAATTTTATAAAACATGTTGTAAAATGTCATGCACGCAATATGATACAAATAACCGGAGCAAAGATGAGGAAATGAAGAATTGGGGAATAAAAAGGGAAATTAATGGGATAAAATATAATAGCAATTGATAAATATTGAGGCAATGACGTCACAAACTTAAAATCATATTGGCGATTTGTGTCGTGATTTCCATTGTTCCATAGTTTTTCAAAAATTCATAACTTCCTTGTTATCAGATTTTACTCAAATTTTTTTTTGCTCTGTTTCTCTTGTTTTTCTGCATCTTTTAAAAGCAATTTTTGGGGGAGTGGACTTGGACTTTAAGTTTGACTTAGGATATTTGTGAAACACCCACCCCCGGGTGCTAATTTTTTTTCCCAAACAGGTTTGCCAATGTGTTTTAGTCCTACAAGGGGGGGGGGCAGGGATATAGTTGTCATTGGATCGAATATTATAATGATTTTGTTATTACTAAACTTTGTTTCTTAGTAAATCATTCATGATATAATGAATTATTTCACATTATGTTGAATAAAGTTAAGATATATTTTCGATGCATGTAAAGCCGTTGTAGAACAACACTAATTAGGAGAAAAAGTAATAATCAATTAATTAATTTCGTAATTATTCTATAAATAAAACGATAAAAAATGAATGCAGCTGGAAGACATGAAAGAAATCAAACCCATGTCGAATAGACAAAAGCGCAGATCATTCCATACCACGCATGGTTTGAGAAGATGTCAAAATGTAGACAGAAAGCAAGGTCAACCATAGTACACCCTTTCCTGTTCCCATTCCGATCATACTAAATTGCTCTTATCTATCTAACCGAATGATGGTTCTTCCCACGACACAGGAGCATTTGATAGATAATCGACTATACAGACGAATGACTGATTACAATAGGATACTATTCTAAAATAAGTTCCACTGTACCGATAATATGAACATTAAGAATGAAACAAGTAATGTGCTCTCCATGATGATAGCTACACCTGTTGTTATTTCCGCTAAGCGATAAAAATAGGGCAAGTCTAAGCTATTTTCCCTATATACATGTTACCAGCCGCATCAAACATCATTCAGTATTCATGTATCTGAACATTTCATCGCGTTAAAGGGGAAGTCCACCCCGATATTAAGTCGGTTTAAATAGAAGCAGACAAAATAATGAGAGAAACATGTCAGTGAAAATTTGAGCAAAAACTGATTAATTATAAGAAAGTTATGACATTTTAAATGTGCCATCAATCAAACACAAATTGGCAACTCTGTGACGTATCTTGCGAGCTTCCCTCCCATTCACCCTGTACTAAAAACATCAAAAAGTGATATCATACAATCACCCTATATAAGTATAAATATTGCAAATATATATGTTTTATTCAACTCCTGTATAAAACAAGGCTATTCCGTCATAAAAAAAAAAAAAATGTTTCTCTCATTTTCTGCTTTTATTAAAATAAACGTACTCCCAGGCGTTCTTATACACTGTACAAAAATAATAGTCGAAATAACTATTATTTTTATTAAGTAAATATTACCTACGGCATCTTAAGTAGAATTTACCTATTTTGCTGAATAAATTTTTACTCAGTTAAATCGAGTTACTTTAACGTAAATAATTTAAGTATTGTAATCATTTTAGATAATTAAAAAAAAAGCTATGATAGGATTACATATTGCACGATTTGGTACCCATCTACATCCACTAATCTTTCACTACTTCTATTTAAGATTAATCACTAATCACTAACACTACTTCTATTTAAGATTAAGATTCGACACATATTGAAAGGCTCCAAATTTTATATATACTTGATCGTAGCATCTTAAAAGGAAAATTGGTTGACAATTTCCTGAAATATCAAGTTTTGATTTGTTTTGAACTGGGTAACAATTAAAAATTGTCTTGTCTTTGCTTAGCCATGTTAAATGAATTAGTAGATGTTTTAAAGTCCTTAAATTTTCATTCAACCACAAAAAAGAATTGTTTTATTTAAAAAAGAGTTTAATTTGGTCTTAATGAATATTCATAAATTATGTAAATATTTCTATTACGCACTGCATTAGTCCTTACTTTAAAAAGATAAGAATAATCAACATAAATTGTTTGAGTAATACGTATAATTTCTGATTTTGAGTTAAAATTACTAAATTAATACAAGCTGAAATTACTTAAAGTTTTTATGAATTTGATTTTACTTAAATATTCCACGTATGTTCTACTAAATTGAAAGTTTGAGTTAGCAAGACTTAAATTTAGTGCGTAAGTGGCAAAACTAATGTTTTCAAGTTAATTCTACATGGAAAAAATACGTAAAAATTACCAATGAACAAATTATTTTTTACAGTGTAATAGAGAAGACCAAATATAAATTAATATAATCCAGGACCTCTCGTATGAAAGGCAAGAGCTTTCATCAACAGTGGACCTGCCAAAGTGAAAATAGGTAAAACTCTATTTTGTTCCAATAGTAGTTTTTTTCTTTCTAAATGTATATACTGCGCCAGTGACAGTTATGAAAAAGTGATTTGGATATACACGGAAAGACTACAGGGTATAGTTCCAAAGTATCAATATCTGGATGGTTCAGCAGTTTTCGGTGTAATAATCATAAAAAACAAAGTAAACAGCTTTTACTCCTTTTTAATATCTTTCAAATAAACACGATTGTTAAAAGAAGATAAAGGAAACAAAGTTTGCACAGCTTTAGCTCTCTGTATAAGATGCCGATTTTATTTTGTTATCAATATTGTGTTCTTATTATACTCATGGCTCAATCTTAAATCATCCGTTCTTAGATCCCCAAAACGGAAGAAAAAAAAGCATCCTATTCAGTCAGTTTCAACAAGGACACATTTATCAACCTTATTAAATTTATGCCATGATTAATTTCAACTGCTAAGAACTGTTATGAATTATTCCTTATTCCACGGAGCATTCACAGAATGGGGTAGTTTCCCATTTGATGTTACTGACGCCATGCCTTATAGGAGCCATTTAAACTAAACTACGGGGCTCGTATTCATCAAACATTACTAAGCTAGTAGTAAACTAATTACATAAGCCATAGTATGTAGGGCAACTAGGCTTAGCAAGGCTTTATGAATATGAGCCCACATAATTAATTTGCCTATCATAAGCAACAAAGTCCATTTGAAAAAACAAATTGGGCATGCCCATGCTCAATCGGCATGTGCCTACAGGCGCGGATCCAGGATTTCTTAGGGGGGAGCCCAAATTTGAAATTATGAGAGCCAAATATTGGTACGTAATATAATGGTGTTACCGGCAGTGGCAAAATGATCAAAAACGTTTGGGGGGGGGGTAGGTATTTACGATCAGGTAGAGCATTGCGTAAATTGGCGTGGGGTCTAGGGGCGAAGCCCCTGTGGTGGTCAAGGGATGGAGCCCCCAGAAGCTATTTAATTACGGTCAGATGAGCATATTTTGATACCTTAATTGTGACACTGACAGGTCACGAATTGGCGTGGGGTCCAGGGGACGGAGCCCCGGAAGCTCAGGGGTTTTGGGCAATAATTACGGTCAGATTAGCATACTTGTATACCTTATTTGTCAGTGTGACACTGGCAGGACACTAATTGGCGTGAGGCAAGGACCTTTTGGCCCCCGAACTACAACTTGTTGGCGGGGAAATTGCAACTAATATCCCCCTTTTCTTTTCTTCCTCCTCTTTTTTCCTTCCCTTTATCTCCTCTCGTCCTTTTTCTTTCAATTTCCTTCCTTCTCTCTTATTTTTTGATGGGGGGGGGGGAGGTAACAGCTGGGAGGCAAGGCCCTTTCGGCCCCCGATCTCCTTCTGTTTTCCCCTTTTCTTTTCTTTATCCTCTTCTTTATTTCGCTTCCTCTCCTCTTTCCTTTCTTTTCCTCTTCTCTCTCTCTCTCTCTTTTTTTGCAGCGGGGGGGGGGGGGGGGGGGCAAGGCCACTCGGCCCCTCCTGGATCCGCACTTATGTGCCTGCATGTTATATCAGATCATCTAGAGTTTATGCAATGGCTCACCAGAACAAATATCAAACACATGAAAAGCCATTCGTAGAATTATATGAGGTATAAACTATATCAAAAACGTATCAATATGTTGTGATCTTCGTCGTCCCACAGGTCTGGTATTGAATTTGATCTACTGAATGCAAGCTATTAAACTGAACTGAATTGAGTTCAATTATGTAATGTAATGTAGTTTTGACAACAGAAAATCCAGATAAGATATAAGTGATTACCTAGGTATATACATTTCATAGAACAATAATTATGCAAGTAATAATGCAAGTGCTATATAATAACAATATTTCATTCGTCCATATATAGATTGATATAACTCATTTCAGAATTATAAAATGTGTCAGTATATGCATCAGGAAATCTGTTTGACGGGGACAGGAAAACAGTTCTCATTGGGATGCTTTTAATAACAGGTTTTATAGTCTAGATTTTTGGCAAATATCACACGGGTCAAGAACGAAAAATTGTTTACTCTCTAAATGTACAGGAATAGAAATACAGTTGCATTTTTTGTTGGGGGTGGGGGTCTTGGAGTGGATATCCACTTTCAAAAGAGTAATTCAACCAAAACCTTTGAAAGCTTTTACTTTCGTTGTACATGTAGGGTAAATTCAACATAAAATAAAATGTGACTCCTAAAAGATAAGAGATAAGATAATAAGTCTTCATACATTGTAACTGAGTTTTAGTTAGTTTTTACCCAGGTCAAGAACGAAAGACTGTTCATGTCAAAATAAGTGACAGTTAATATTGAATAGAGTGATAAATGATTATAATTACGTCCAATTTGGTTGAAGGTACTCGGACGTTATGACTAGGAAGAAAGAGGAGAAGAATGAGAGAGCGAAAGTGGGTGGAGGGGAGAGAGAAAGAGAGAGAGGGAGAGGAGAGAGAGAGAGAGAGAGAGAGAGAGAGAGAGAGAGAGGTGAGAGGGGGAGGGGAAGGGGTAACATGAACTTTTAACACTGGGCTATTGTAGCCTCGTTTAAATGATATTTTTGATATTTTTGGAAAAGGGGCATTTTTTCAAAGGAAAGTGGGCAATTACCAGATTTTAATAAGGGAATTTATTAGAGATGGAAGCAGCATTTATGAAAAGAGGAAGGGTTTCTTATTATTAAAAAAAGGGAAAGGAGCACTTATCAAAAGGAAAAATTTTACTTATTAGAAATTAAAGTGGGGTACCTGTAATAAATAAAAGACGCTCTTTTCATAAGTTAAAATTAGCATTTATCTGGAAGGGAATGGGCTATTATTAAAGAGGGTAAGGGGCACAAATCAGAAGGAAAATAGCACTTATTAGAAAAGAAAAGGGGCACGTACCAAAGTGAAAGGGGTAATTATCAGACATGAAGCAGAGCACTCATTAGGAGGAGAAGGGGCACTTATTACAAAGCAAAATGGGCACTTATGAGCAGCCTGCTTATGAGAATGGAAAACGGGCATTTAGCGAAGAAAAAGGGGCATTTGTTGAAGGTAAAAGGGCAACTATCAGATTTTAATAGGGGCATTTATCAGAGAATAAAACGGGCATTTATAAGAAGGGGAAAGGGCTCTTACCTTAAATAAATGGATGAGCACTTATCACAAGGAAAAAGGGAATTAGTTAGTAGGGGAAGGAGCATTTCTTACAAGGAAAAGGGAAACTTCTTAAAAGTTAAAGTAAAAAGTGCACATCTCAGATTTGCATAATAAAAATTATCAGAGATAAATGGGGTTCTTATCAGAGGTGGTAAGGGGCACTGAGAATGTGGAACGGGCACCTATTAGAAAGACAATTTTCCTATGTAAAAAGGGGCACTTTGGGGGTACTGAAGAAATGGGGGCACTCCCCCCCCCCTCCCCCCCCCCGAGCCCCGCCACTGGTTGTTGGTGTAGAATTCATGCTCTCCCACCATTACTTGTAGGACTTTGTTTTGCCAAACTTAATTAAGGGGTCATTGGGATATAGGACAAAGGAGGCAGTCATGGGAGCCCAAACATGCTAAAAGCTGCATACGCAAAACCTATTTATTATGCATGGCAGGCATGAAATTCAACGAAATGAATGATATGAACCTTAGGTCTGAATGGGATTGGAAACCATAATATTTTAAATTTTTGTATATGGTGGTATTGGTCTAATCAAACATAATTCATACAAATCTCAGCTGACTCGGTCAATAAGATCTGTTCAACCGATTCGTATGACTGGCATTACTATGGCTTTCTATTATCACCCCTATAAATCTAAACAAGTTAACAAGGTCTCAATCCCAAATTAAACTGATATACTGGCATATTTTGTAAGAATGACAACAGTACAGAATGAAAAATCCCTGGACTTTTGTTCAATGCATGCCTTTTCTATTGGCAGGAGTCAAATAATTATCCCAGGGACCAGAAAAGGGATATTCAATTCGGCTTACCTCCGGAACTATCATTCACGTTTCAAGGTGAAAAATAAATTCTTCAGAATACAATTACTATACAGTGCGTCCCAGATAAAACGAAACCGAGAGTTATCGATGTTTTATCATAACTTAATCACAATTATAATTGATAAATGATACATATTTGGAAAGCTTAGATCCTCTTCTTTCATTTGATGCAACTCATAATAATGCATATTTCACGCATGAGTGATTAAAATCGATTTGAAGAGAGGAAAACAAAAAGTCATTTGGCGGACGATATCTGAATTTCTAACAGAAAATCACATTTCTAAAAAGTTGAGTTTCTGCCCTTTTATATGACACCTCAATCAGGAAAAATGAGCTAGGAATGACAAAGTTATGTTTGTTGAAAGTAGTGCTTGCATTTCCATAATTTGATTAAACGAATTCGATTTAATTGGCTGCTTGCCGTATCAACAAACGAAATTAACAAAAGACTTAACTCCGTTTCGTTGACAATCAGCCGTAGACGAAAGACTTCATGCATGGCTGATTGTCAACGAAACGGAGTTAAGTCTTTTGTCAATTCTGCTTTTGCTACGGCAGGCAGCCAGTGAAAACGAATTTGTTTGCTAAAATTATGAAAATGTAAGGGCTACTTTAAACAAACAGAACTTTGTCATTCCTTGCTCATTTTTCCTGATTGAGGTGTCATGAAAGGGCAGAAACCCAACTTTCTAGAAATGTGATTTTATCTTTGAAATTCAGAAAGCGCCCGCCAAACGACTTTTCGGTTTCCTCTCTTCAAATTGATTTTAATCCCTCATGCGTGAAATATGCATCACAATAAGTTGCATCAAATGAAAGAGGAGGATCTAAGGTTTCCAAATATGTGTCATTTATTAATTATAAATGTGATTTAGTTATGATAAAACATCGATATTTCTCGGTTTCGTTTTTTCTGGGACGCACCGTACAATGTTTGTGTCTAGAAGAAAATCTTATCTTCTAAGTATAGTTTAATGAGTTGTTATTCATAGTATTATCAGCTTTTTACACTGAGCAATATAGCAACAGCAGCAGCGGCAGTAGTAGTAGTAATAGTAGTAGTAGTAGTAGTAGTAGTAGTAGTAGTAGTAGTAGTAGTAGTAGTAGTAGTAGTAGTAGTAATAGTAGTAGTAGATAAAGTATAGTAGATTGTAATAGTATAGCAAACAGATTTTAAAGTCGGCCACGAATAACTTGAGGACCCCCCCCCCCCCTGCCCCCATCTTCCTCCCCTCCTCCGCTCTCTCTCTCTCTCTCTCTCTCTCTCCTATCCCAACGCATTTGGATTAGAATTTGGTTCCGGGCTTTGGCAAATTTTCAGGTGAGTACAGCATATGCTTGAAAATTATAACAAACTTTGATTCAAAAATGGAAAGAACATTCAAGCTATATCTCTTCAGTAATAAAACAAAATCATGTAATTCGCAAATAATTTCGGAGTCGCCAATTTCCGCAAGAATGCAATAATGAAGTGTATTTAGATTCAAACGTTCACACACTTCCAATCGATGATGATAGATATCATAATTGTATTGACAATACACAAGATACAAGGTTAAAACATTTGCCTAAACTAAAGAAGATTGTCCGAAAATATTTGTGACTGCATGTGAGATTGTCTTTCCTTCAAATTTCCATCTCCCCTGCCGGATATTACACAGGAACTTGAACAGACAACTGGGGATTGGGGGAGGGGGATTGGGGAGGGGGAAATTGGGGGAGGGGTGATTTAGGAGCGGAAGTGGGGCCAAGGGAGCTGGAGGGAGAAGGGTTGTCATGGGGATGTGCAGTCCTGGATGGATGGAAAATTCCGAGGTCACCTCATCTTCTGCAAATATCCCCTTCCGTCATATAGGCCTGCATGACAAGGAAAGAGAAGGAGAGAAAAACAAATTAATTTATTGTAAGCTGATGTTTTCCTTTACAGGCTTTGGATATGGATAATTTTTAGACAAAAACAATGCACAGAATCAGGCATAAATTTACCTAGATCAAGCAAAGGAATAAGACGGAAAAGGAGAGATAGAAAGAGAGAGACAGAGAGACAGAGAAACAGACAGACAGACAGAGAGAGGAGAGCGAGGGCACCGGAGGGAAAAAAGATGACAAGAGAGACACCCCCCCCCCCCCGTTACACACACACACACGCACACGCACGCATACACACAAACATACACCCCCATACGTAGAGAGTGAGAGTTCTACCGGGAGAATGAGTTAGATAAAGAGAGAGAGAGAAAGAGAGAGAGAGCGAGAGAGAGAGAGAGAGAGACAGACAGAGAGAGAGAGAGAGAAAGGAAAGAGAGAGAGAGAGAGAAAGAGAACACAAAAGACAACATCGGTAAGAGAAAGAGATCCAGAGTGAGGGGGTGCAGAGGGTAAGAATTATAAATCGTAATAGGCCAACAAACATTTTTTAAAAAGCTCAATACCCCCCCCCCCCCCCCCATTTTATCGTTTAATATAGAAAATGGCGATGCCCATGTCTTGCCGAGAAACTGTACTTTATTCTTGCTTTATGCCTTTCTCATACACTTTGGTGGGGAATGTTGAAGATTAATGGGAAAGAATATAAAAAATCTCTCAGGATAAGTAAATTTATTTCTCGGGGTGAGGTTTCATTTCGCATTTCATTGATATAGAGCGTGGCTACAGGCTACAAGCCTTAGGAATGTTAACAAAATCATATGGTAAACATAATTAATTCAGGGGCGTCGCTATAAATTACATGCAGACCATGTTGAATGGGGAGGTGCATTGTCGAACCAAATTTACAGTCAAGGCTGACCAAAAGAAAATAACCAAGAAGAAAAAAAAAACGGAGTATGGGGTCATAAATTTGCAAATGTACCCATGAATCCCTAAAATTGAAAAAATTTGGAGATGGAAAACGGAGTTGACACCCCCCCCCCCCCCTTTCCTCGAGTGACGTCCCTGTTGCAATAATTATAACGGAATGAGATGAAGAGCTTCAACTTCTGAATTCATCATGCTTCCCAGCTGTTGTACAGGTTAGAAAGTATTTCAAATATTTCTCATCACAAATACATCGTCAACATGGGTGGTGAAGGGTGATATAAAGCAGGACTCATGTCCTATCAATATCACCCTCCTTACTTCCCTGTACCATGACAAACTTAGTAATTACAAAAAGATTCACCATAGTTGATATCAAAGTAACAGTATTGATAACGAATTTATGGTATTAAAATGTATACATTGTTTGAAATTAACTCTATTGAATAAGAACGTACATTCGGTATTCGACGGTAGGTCTAACATGAATGCATGTAATTGTATTTGTTTGTCGATTTTGGTTGTTTGAATTTACAAACATAATTCCAGACCTCAAGGCCTTTTTCGGTAAACTATAAGTCAATCAAAAATACACCATAAGTAGAAGACAAATCATAATCAACAGGAAAAATAATTCATTTAAACGATTTAAAAAAATAGAAACAGTGGTGTCGAGATTAATGGTGACACAAGACATAGTGATCGCAAAATTAAGTCCATTCCTCACTTGAAAAATAGAGTAAATACCAATATCCGCTTCACACGTTTTAACAAAAAAAATTAAAGTTTTCACTGAATGCATCCCATACTCTACCTTGACTCGCAGTCAGTGTTCCCTCGCATTTTCATCCAACAAATAAGACCTGTGCGCCCCCTTTCATCCCCATGACAACAGTGCCCCTTACCGGTTAACGGCTATCAGCATGGACCTACTAAGAAAAAGTCAACAATATGCCACTAATAATGAGAGAGAGACGTATAATCAGAGAATATTTCAGGACTGAAGAGAATGACCCTAATTGACACGATTCAATCATGATTCAATGCATCATTTGTGAGATAATGAAAAACCGAGTGTCAAATTTGAAAGAACCGTACAATTTAAATGACAAAATCATCTTTGTTTGATCAAAATCGGTTCAGAGACGGCTGAAATATCCATACATATAACGAATTATAATATCTGTGGTGCCCCACAATTAATATTTGATAGTATTTTGAACCAGCCGTTGAAAAAACGAAATAGCGCCTTATACGTTTTATTCCAGCCAATGCCGATGTTGGCTTTTTGTTCGTCTTTGTTGTTTGTTATAATACGCACATATATTGTTATTATTAATTAATTCATTAATTAACGGTCACCAAATTTTGTTTAAAGTAGAGCTGAATTGGTATGATCGTATTGGCTAAATTTCACACATTTTGGGGTCTAAAATTACCTTCATAGCAATTTTAGATCATAAAAGGGCACTAGAAATGTCATAAATAAGAATAAGAGCAAAACCATGCACTTTGAAGGCATGTGCGGTCTGAAACAAGAACTCAACTATCCCTTTAAGCTATAAGGAAGGTGATTAATATCATGAGTATGCACAGACACACAGACACGGATATTAATGGTCAGTCATGATGCCATGCATGTCAAGCTACTATCGGAATTCATATCACTAAAAAACCACGAAAACCGACATGCGGCTTCCAAACCGTTACCATTAGCAAGGATATGGGTAAGCAGAGGGGTATCCCCCCCCCCCACACACACACATTTTTTAAATATAAATCTCATATTCTTAATGTATTCAAATTTGATGCATGATCTTTAACAATAAATTATTTGATAAACTAAAAGCTTTCCCGAGGCTTGCCTGACATAAACAATAACATATAAGGTGCATTCTAGATATAAGTTCTATCTCAGTTCGTTATTAGCGTTTCTGGGAAGATAAATAAAAATCCATTAACCTTCAATATAGAATGGTCTATTCACTTACTATTCGGTGTCGGTATAAATGCTAATGTATCAAATCTACAATATTGGAACCGCATTCGACCCACTTGTTCCGTTATACGAGACTTCCTTCTCAAAATATCACAAAACCACAACGCAAATCAAACACTGTCAGAATTATTCTTTAAAATGACTCATGTAATACTTCCTCTTTGAGAGACTTCATGTTGGTTGGCCGAGTCATCGTGAAACCTCACTGAAGAGGAAAGAACATGCACTGCTACATCACATTAATGTGATCTGCACACAGAGAGAAGGGGCAGAGGGAGAGAGAATGGGGAGAGAGAGATAGAGAGGTAGAGAGAGAGAGGGGGAGGGAGAGAGAGGGGAGGGAGAGAGATAGAGAGAGAAAGAGAGAGAGAGAGAGAGAGAGAGAGGGGGGGGGGGGGGAGAGGTGCGAGATGAGGTACGGGGTGGCAGCAAAAGACGAGACAATGAAATAAAAAGACCACGATAATGAAACGCCACATCTTTGTGTGATGCCCTTCCTCTATATAGTATACACAACGCAGCACCATGGATGCTGTCAACATGGCTTTCAGGCAGAATGAGAAAACATCATCACTTAGTTTCCATGACGACAATCTCATTTACCATGACTTATCGTCTCACCACTTCATCATTTTCCACTTTTAATGACGTCAACAAAGGGTATAGAATATTGTCACCTTGTCAACAAGCAGGATGCACAAACAGAATTGATATAAGTTATTCATATTCTATTTTGCAGATCCTAGTAGCGTAGGCCTATGGAGGATGGGATGTGGACCAGTATACGCTCTTCCTCCCATGTTAGAGGACCAGAACAAGTCAATAAAACTTGTATAGGTTCTAAGGCATGCGAGCCACTTGATTTTGAACATCTCAGGACGATTTCTTTTTCTCTCATACTTCTGACGAAGATATACGCAGTTATTCATAGAAGGGGCAAATAAAATGATTTCACATCCGCTATTCAATCATCTAAAGGCAATTCAGAGTCACAATATACACTATATTTTGATAAACAATTAATGATCCAGCTTTGATAATGATTTGGGAAGGCCTGTGAGTACATGATCTTAATAAACACTGTGTTGAATAAACCAATCGCAATTTCCATAAATATTATTATAACATCACCACATGTATGACTCTGATATCGATGCTGATAAACAGATTCGTGAGTCTTATTTATACGATTTACATAATTTATATAACTCTATATTGTATCATTTAGTAGGCATAATGTCTTTAAAGGGAAATCTAACCTTGAAAGCAAATTAGACTGGAAGAAAGAAGAAAAGTTAGAGAAGTAAACTGGTGAAGGTTTGAATTAAATCGGACAAAAATTGAGAAACTTATGAATTTTATAAAGTTAAAATATAGGTATGGGCTCTTCATACTGACTGAATCCATAATGTCTTAGTGATGTAGTGGTTGGCACTGAGCTTTCCCTTTGTTCCAACACTCAAAATTACTCAATTTTCAATTTTTCAAAATTATATGATTCAGAGAATCTATTCCCTTTAGAAGACGTATAATAAGTTGCTATCCATAACATATTTTGAGTAGTGCCACAAGGGAGAGGGCACTTAAGAGAATAACAATAATTATTAATGGTATTTGTGTACACGACAAACGGGAGAGTTATCCGCGACTATGAAATTCAATGACCAAACTACCAATTTGAGATTCGCGTAGACGTATTTCAAACATTCATAACTTTCTAATCATTGGTCCGTTTTTATTTCAAACTTTCGCCATTATGTGCATCTTATTTGTCTGCTCTCATACACATGAACTTATTATAAGGATTGGATTGCCCTCTGTGATGCGTGTTAAGACATTCATTAACTGTTGGGTAAAATGGATGTTGTTTTCAAGGCTCGGACATTTAGCCCCCCCCCCCCCCCCCCCCCCCCCCCATCTCTCATCATCTTGCATTCTTGAAATGAACAACCATCAGCCGTTATGTCATCCACTATAGAACCATTCATCACATTCAGCCCATCAAATCGAACACATCTTTCAACGTCGATAAGTGCGTCTAAACAGGCTAGCATTTGGAATGTCAATGGTATTATTAAAGGTATAGATACACATCTTGTGGGGGGAGGTTTGATACAAAGGCAGCAAACGTATGGTTCTTGTAAATTATGATTTAAAGGACCACTGTTTTAAAAATCATTTTTAATCCAACTATATACTGTACTTCTATAATCATTCAAATCTGAACATGATGAAGATTTCTTTTAAAGTGCATTCACATATCTCTGTCATAATTTAGGATTATAGAGAATACCAATATTCAGTTGCATAATTTTAATTTTGTGTATATCAATGAGTTAAATCAAACCGCTGTTATGCCAGGTGAAGTGTAATTTATTTCCTGTTTATTCAGCTTCGAACAAACGAGAAAATACATCGGGCCGTAAACATATTGACATGCAAATATGTCAGTTTTAATAATAATGTTCCCCTCTTATTCTTGTTCATTGTTTACATCTAAATGTAAATAACTTATATGGACCTCTGCTCTTGCAGCTGAGTCTGGAATAAAGTCTTGAAATGAATTGAATTGAATTCTTGATTACATGCGTCCCTGCAAGAAAACCGAAAGACGTTAGTGTAGTACAAAGTGGTCTTGGTAAACATAGTAACAGGTTCGGTGATTGAATATTGTGCATTTGAATATGACATGTATTTCTTTAACTCGGGAAATACATTATTTTATTAGGAAAGATATTCAAGCAAGGTATACAATAATAGGGCAAAAGCGTCATTGGGTCCAGAGATGGTACTGCTTCCTCCGTTCTTTCTCCATCTTCACCCTTGATATAATTCTCTATACCCCCCTCTCTTCCGTCTATGCATGCATCTCTCTCTCTCTCTCTCTCCCTCCCTCTCTCTCTCTCTCTCCTGTCCTTTTTTTGTTGTTGCATTTTCCACTGACTGATGCAATAAACCACCAATACCGCTTCATAAACAGACAGCATTTGCATGTCACATGAATTCCACATCTCTGCTTCCTTCCGTGTTGGTTCATAGCATAGCACTGTGACAGGAGTAAAGTGCTTTCAGTTTCATTCGACCCAAATTATTTAGTTCTATTTCTGTAAATAACGATGACGTATGATTATACGATTGGCAGGAATTTGTTTGTAGTGTCGCCGCGGAGCTCGTACGTCACACGGTCATCAGCGCAGGGGATATTGTAGTCCAGCCTCTGTACCGTTTTCGTTTAGCGCACCCAATCAGCTGATAAAATAACACACCCTCAACGTTGAAAGTAGACCTAGCCATTCCTCTAAATCTGGGTCCTGTTCGTGTGGACGAAAATTTGGGGATTGCGCGATCAGTGGAGAGACCGCGATGTGTGTGGGGGATAAAAAGAACGAACGGACTGAATCTGGACTAGGGATATTGCATTGCCGGGCGGAGTGATGAGGGGGCGTTGATGTTGTCCGTCCACTTACTACAAATATAGATTGTTATTTCCTGAAATGGCTGCATTCAGAGGAGATAAAATATCTGATTTAGTATACATGTATGCATTGAAAAAGGGGAGGGTGATCTCGCATGACAAACCGCTATCATAAAACAGTTGTGAAATGTAACAACTTACTATACAGCACAATGCAGTTTTTATTATAAAGCACAATAATTATCTGCAGCACATTATTACTTGTATCGGCGATGAGATCTACATGCATGGGCAGCAATAGAGGTGTCATGGTCGAGTGGATTTGTCACCGGACTGTGGATCACAAGGTCCGCGGTTCAAGTCCCGCCGCGGCACTAATGTCCTTTGGCAAGACATTGATCTACATTATTTTGCTACTCTCCACCCAGGTGTTAAAATGGGGACCCGGTAGGATGCGAAAGTTAATGTGGTTGGATTAGCAAATGGCGCTTGTAAAATGGCGACTGGCTGGAATACTCCCCAGGGAGTGGAAAATGTGCATACATTGTGTTGCGGGTAAGCCTAAATCCGATGACCGGGGTAATATTATGTTCCGCGCCTAGAAAAAAAGTATTAGGCGCATTATAAATGTGAGCTATTATTATTATTATTATTAATAGTGATACTAAATACGCCTCGGAATAGAATTTCTAGATAGACGGCGCCAAAAAAAAGTATATTATTATTAAATAGTGAATCATTTTCATTTTTAGTCATATTAATCCATCATCCCGCCCCACTACCCAAACATAATCGAAAATCAATTGAATACCTTCTCCCCTTTTCTGACGTGCCATCCACCTTATCATCTTTATATCTCCTAACACCGTGCAATTAGTTTGGATATAAACATACAGTATGGCATGATACTGTTTGGCTTTCTCTGAACATCAGCATAATTAAGAACAACAGCATCCTTTATTATCTAAAGAGAGATCCTAAAATTATCCACTGTATCTTGTATACCGGGCAACTTTTGCAGATGAAACGACAGAGAAGGATTATTATCAATAAAAATTCGGAGAATGCCAGCCTATATTATAAGGGGCATTGTATCATTTGCTACCTTAAAAAAAAATACTAAAATTATCGAGAGTATTAGACCTTTAATATCGGTGTTTTCAGTGGCTATTACCAAAGATAGAGAGGAGACGAACAGGGATATCAAATGATAAAGACGTTAGAAGCCAGAAAAGTTTTTATTCCCTAATACAATGTCATATTTAAACTGAACTCTTCCGTAAATTACATTGTCCTGGAGTCATTCAAAAGTATATCAACATCACCTGAACTGTGTCGATACTTTGTGGCATTTTGACGAAGCTTTTACGAATTGTAGTTGAAGTTTAATTCTTCAACTCTCACAAATGATTTTAATGGAATATGAAAACAAAGATATAGATTATTGTATTGCCTTAAATTGGATCGAAGGTCTACTGAAAAAAGGCTTGCAAAATGAAGACTTTATATTGGGAGAAAATCAAACAGAATGATAAGAATTACTATCTAGGTCTTCTGATATTACTCAATATATTTAAAAAGTCAATGCATGATTATGGTATAATAATCACTCTACAGTGCGTATAAAAAAGCGTTCCCAACTTTGGTAGCTTATAATTAAAAATCTCTAATCTGTGTGACTGTGAATCATATATATTGTAAAGAAGAGCTAATTCCTTGTCTAATGATACCATATTCCTAATTGTGCTGTCATGCATGCATGGTTGACAGGGCAGGAGGCTTTTCAAAAAGTATTGTACCATCTTTCTCTCTCTCTCTCTCTCTCTCTCTCTCTCTCTCTTGAGTGTTAGCTGAATCAATGAATGTGGGTCAAAAGCCATTATGACTTGTGTGTGTTATCTCATTCATTGATGAAGGTATTATAACACTTCCAACAAAATAATACAGATGCGTTACATTCGTTAGACTATGATTATCTGGCTTAAATACTGGTTATTCTGCACGAAACTAGTAATGGTTTAATGACTTTGGAATCCAAAGATAACCAGAAACCTCGTCAGATAAATTACATCCTGTTTTTAAGATAATTACGATAGCTGAAAGAGGCATGGGAAACTCATTAAGATAGAAATGATATTCACGTCAAATGAGGACAGGAAAACCTTCAAAATTGAATTGCCCTAAACAGATTTAAACATGCAGTTACTGTATATAGGCCTATATATTTACTTACATTGATGATAATTACTCTAGTTGATAATTACTTTGTTATAATTTACTGATCAGGAGGCTTCATAATTATTCACCATTCTATATCATATAAATAGGACACCCACCCCCCTCCTCACGATCTTATCTCGCTGTCCTCTTTGAAAAGTAAGACTCGCAAAACTACTGTTAATTTAATATGATTATAACTAGTCCAATTTTTTTTTTTTTTTTTTTTTTTTTTTTTTTTTTTTGGTAAGAGGGACATTTCAGAGCACATAATTAATGGTCAGACTCTCAATGTTTTACTCACAAACAACTAGAAGACAATAGGTAAAACATAATATCATTTCTTATATTATAAAATTGTTGTCTCTGTCAATCCTATCACTGGTCTAGTGGATACGTCACCGGACTGTGGATCACAAAGTTCCGCGGTTCGAGTCCCGCCGGCACTAACGTCCTTTGGCAAGACATTATATTTGGCTCACTCGACAACCGACACACACGACCCAGGTGATGTTAAATGTGTACCTGGCAGGAATTAATTCTTTGAAAATATGCTAGAGCGCCGTAATGGCAGTCATTATGCTAAGGCCAGGGTAATGTATAGAGCGCTAGGAATATTATTATTATGATTATGATAATGATTGAAATACTTCATCAAAATGTACTTTTAAAGAGATAACGCCAGTCACATGCCTCCAACTAACAGGATTCATATGACTCATATGAATCCTGTTAGTTGGAGGCATGTATAAATCAGGCACCCGGTGGTGTACTCAGTAATATCTCAATCAGGCTCACAGTCTGAGACATCCTCGATTCCAGTTCAATTTTGTTTCCAGAATCTATATGGAAATCTTTCTCACTAAAAAATCTTTCCTCATCCCATGTCCAGATATTATGTTTGTTCTCTCTTCCTCCATTCTTTCTCCATCTTCACCCTTGTTATAACTCCCTGTACCCCCATCTCTCTCTCTCTCCTTCTCTCCCCTCTCTCTCCCTTCCTCCCTCTCTCTCTCTCTCTCTCTCTTTCTCTCTCCCTCTCTGCCTCTCTCTCTCCTTCCCCTCTCTCTCTATTTCTATCTCTCTATTTTTACCGCAGTAAGATTTCCCGAAGATTTCTCAACTTTCCTACATTTTCTCTTCCGCTCTTTTGCAAAATACTTCAGAGAAGAACCAGGTTAGATAACCTACTTTTTTATAGATATAATCAGGGTTATACTACTGACATTATAACACGCTAAAATACATCTGCATGCACTTTAAAATCGGGATCATTTATTAATCTATCAGAGTAAACCCATTCCTATCGTTGATAATAAACTTCAAGGGGCGACTGAGTTTCAAAACAAGCAACGACATGCAACCTCAGTGGTGACTGAGAAACATAAAACTCATACAATTCTATGAAATTAGAAACTGAAAGATATTATGACAACTATTACAACAATAGATGATGACATAGGCTCATATAAACATAGACATTATTATGAGCGAAACCAATCAATAAAAATAAATTTCTGTCACGATTGCTTTAATGTTCAAATAACACAGTACATGTTCAACAGAATTGTAAATGAAGACTGAATCCTCTATATAGGTTCCACTGTGTGTACAAGTAGACCGGTACAACCAAATCTATCATTCTAAAATGCTGAATAATAAATATTCATTCATCTAAATCTGACAGAACTCTTCTATTCATTTATACAGAGACTATACATCAGACTCAGAGTGATCTAATCTCTTAAGTACTTCTCACTCCTCTACATGAACATAAAATTATTATGACACTTTTCGCGTGACAAAATCTGTTTTCCTCATGCATCATAAAACCTTTCGCTTTCGTGTGCTATGGTAAACTATAGTCTTCCAATTTCAAGCTAAAACATTATCAGTACCATCTCAATACACATTTCATAGACCATGTACATACGGTAATAGAACCCCAAATTATTGTTCTGATATACACCGCACAACTTATATGAGTTAAAACAAACACCACCAATGGTGTTAAATTTACCAGCAGGTTTTTTTTTTGCAGGTTATCGAAATATGATTGCAGCCATCACTGACCGTTCAAAATGGTCAGAGTGGTTAAGTCGCCGGACTGACGATCACAAGGTCCGCGGCTCGAGACCCGACGCGACACTAAATGTCCTTTGGCAAGACATTGATCTACATTTTCCACACTCAACCCAGGTGATGTAAATGGGTACCTGGCAGGAATTAATTCTTTGAAATGCTAGAACGCTTTAATGGCAGCACAGCCTAAAGCCAGTGTACTAATCTCCAAGTTTGGAAGCGCTTATAGTAAATTGTAATAAGCGCTATATAAAAACTGAGTATTATTATTATTATTATATACGTTAAACCTTGACCTTGACCTTGACCCTACATCTAATTTAGTTGGACGAAATAAACCCTGTGTAACTGTTTGATCATCGCTCTATTTCATTTCGCTCATATAAACGAAAGTTCGCCAGTAATTATCACACGAACTTGAAAAAAAATCACATCATTCTCGAGGACGGCCAATAAAACAAACCCGAAGTACCATGCAGCAGAAATAACAAAGATCTATCACGTGTTTTTCTACCCTTCTCACATGACAAATAAACAAACAGACACATAGCTTTCATATCATCCGATGCTATATGGCTTAACAGGCTGTGGCTTATCTCGCAAAGGAATATTTAAGGTACTGATCATAATCCATTATTAGACGTGTCATAATCGATGTTTAACGATTTACAACTTGATAGATGATATAGTAAAATTTGATTTAATTAACATGACTTTGAGAAGCTTTGGACACAATACTTCAAATTGTCATATTATTCAAGCTGGCACATCATTTCATATTAAGGAAGTCAAGATATCTATTTTAACTTGAAAGCTTTACTTCCTCATATTCTTATTGACGCATGCATATTATGACTGTTTAACAGGTTAAATGTATGTAAATTTCAACAATTGAAATTGATAAAAAATGATATTTTACTTTCGCTCACTCACTCTCTCTCTCTCTCTCTCTCTCTCTCACTCTCTCTCTCTCCTTCTCTCTCTCTCTCTCTCTCTCTCTCTCCCCCCTCCCCCTCTCCCTGCCCTTTCTCTTTGTACCCCTTTTGGTCTTTTCAACGCTCCATAATCATGATTATTTCTCCATCTCTCTATTCCTACAAATTAAAATGTCGGGGTATACTCGTAATACAAAATCCTTCTCTTGTGATAGTTCATTGACCTTTCAAGCCTGAAGGTGATTTATTTTGTCCCCTCCCCCGCCCGATCATCTTTGCTCGCCCTGTATTGACATACCTCCCATCTTATACGTGGGTGAACCAATCTAAACCACTTTGAACTGGTCTTGGTGTCTCCATCACGGCATCACACAAATTCTGAATAGCTATACTACTACTTGCAACAACAACAAATAATAAGTTCTAGAACAGTTACAATTGCGTCATTTTTGTGACAGATAAGTAATTACATGATTATAAATTTGGAAGATGGCAAGGACCTCGATGGCAGTAAAATTAAATGTAATAACAATAAAAGAACAAGCTTTATGTCGATTACCGTAATTATGATATTACCTTACAAACCACAGATTCATGGGATGGATAATTTTCTATATAGTCATATCCGAATCAGAAGGTTTTCAATTTTCATAAATAATGTTGATCTCCTTTATGTTGCACCTACCCCTATTACTTGACATGAACATTAAACTGCTCTTCGTTTTTTTTACACCACGAACTCGTCCTGTCACAGATCCGACCCACTTTAGTGAAGCACATTGACAAGGTTATTTTTTTCATTTAATGAGGGTAACTAGAGAGAAGGATAGCCGGGTGCGTTTAGCTCACCAGGTTTTAATATAACTTGATTGAATGAAAGCGCCGAGGATCACGACTTGACATTTCAAATGTAATTGCACCGACATTGTATTTCACGAAATGCTGGTGCGATTTGACATTTAAAGGTCTCTGGACTGACCATAGTTGTCAGCGGCGTTATAGTTCCTCATGAAAAAGAGAGAGCCAGCTTGAGGGATTAGAAAGAAAGCACATGAACAAGCAGGACAATTAGGGGGAGTAGACGAATATGATTTTATCAAATAGGGAACCTGGAAATGAATAAAGAGGGGAGAACCGACGAACGATGACGACAAGAAACAAAGATTGGAGAGAAAAAAAAAATAGAAATCTTATCGTGTAACAGGGAATTACTCTGAATACAATAATAGAAAAGGCAAGACTCGGGACAAACAGAGCAAGCGCGTAGCCAGGATTTCATTTTAGGGGGGGCGGTAATGAGCATGCGAAGCGTGCGAATCACTTAAAGAGCGCGCATAGCGCGCTCCCTGGGTGCAGGGAGGGGGGAGTTTCCCCCCTCCCGCGCAAAGCGCGGAAGCTTTGAAAGAAGACGATTCGTTGTACCTTTCCCGACCCTTAATACTTATCTATATTCAGTCCCCCTCACGCGCAAAGTGCGGAAGTTTTGACGTTTCATTAATTTATTAGAGAAAGAAGACGATTCGATGTACCGTTCTCGACTCTTAATCCTTATCTGAATTCAGTTTCCTCCCCTCCCGCGCAAAGCGCAGAAACTTTGAAGTTTCTTTAAATTTTTAGAGAAAGAAGACGACTCGAAGTACCGTTCTCGACTCTTAATCCTTGTCTGAATTCAGTCCGCCCCTCCTGCGCATATCGCGGAAGCTTTGACGTATTATTAGAGAAAGAAGACGATTCGATTTACCGTTCTCGACTCTTAATCCTTATCTGAATTCAATTTCCTCCCCTCCCGCGCACGGCGCGGAAACTTTGAAGTTTTTTTAAATTATTAGAGAAAGAAGACGACTCGAAGTACCGTTCTCGACTCTTAAAGGGAAAGTCCACCCTGAAATTAAGTTAGTTTTAATAGGAGTAGAAAAATGAGAGAAACAAGTCAGTGAAAGTTTGAGCAAATTCCGATTAAAAATAAGGAAGTTAGGATTTTTTAAGTTGTGATCAATCAAACACAAATTGGCAACTCTATGACGTATCATGCGAGCTCAACTTCCATTTGCTTAATACTAAAAAAATCTAAAATGTTCATTTTCCCTCAAGAAAATTTCAACCATACATGCACCCTAAATATAAAATTGTAAATATGTTTCTATACTCCCCCTGCAAGGAACACATATATATTCCGTCATCAATAACGAAGAAAACATGATTTTATGGAATATTATGCACAAAGCAAATGAAGGAGAGCTCGTATAATAAGTCACAGAGTTGCCAATTTGTATTTGATTGATCACAACTTCAATAATTCATAACTTTCTTATTTTCATTCAGAATTTGCTCAAACTTTCACTCACCTGATTTTCTTATTATTCTGCTTCTATCGAAACAAACTTATTTTGGGGGTGGACTTTCCCTTTAATCCTTGTCTGAATTCAGTCCCCCCCCCCCCCCCTCCTTCTGCGCGAAGCGCGGAAGCTTTGATGTATTATTAGACAAAGAAGACGATTCGTTGTACCTTTCCTGACCATTAATCCTTATCTGTATTCAGTCCCCCTCTTTCGAAGCGTGGAAGCTTTGACGTTTCATTAAATTATTAGAGAAAGAAGACGATTCTTTGTTCCGTTCTCGACTCTTAATCCTTAATTTGAACTCAATTTCCCCCCGTTCCGCGCAAAGCGCGGAAGCTTTGACGTTTCATTTAATTATTAGAGAAAGAAGACGATTCGTTGTAGCATTTTCGACTCCTTTCCCTTTTTCTTCCTACGTCCTCTTACTTTTTTTCTTCTCTTTCTCTCTCTTTTTGTTTTGGCCGGCGTTTTGGGGGGGGGCGACCGCCCCCACCGCCCCCCCCCCTGGCTACTTGCCTGAAACAGAGTGAGGAGAAAGAGATAGTGAAAGAGTAAAAAAGGGTTTCATTTATTTATTTATTCATGTACTTATTAACTTGTGTTTTTTTTTAATGTATTTATTCATGTTTTCTTCAAAAAGCAGTGTAAACCCATTCAGAGCCACAGAGAGCAGCAAGCATGGCAAGGGAACCTTGCTCCCTTTGTAAAGCAGATATGATTATACGTATTTTTTCATTAATTAAAATAGGGGAAGATGATCATTCACACACAGCGCCAGGCAAACTATCGCGATTATTATAAAAAAAAACTGCGAATTGGATCGCGATGCGAATCGCGAAGATTTTTGTTTTGTAATGTTCTTTATTGTGTTCATTCAATACATCAATCAATTCATACATGTACATCTGTGTTACATTATATCATTCAATACATAACATCGAATCATACATCATTTAACTATATAACATAATGGGGGGAAAAAAACCCGCACAGAGTATAATCAATCTTAGTAATATCGAATGAAGATATAAGTTATACTGCCCCTCCCTCCCATAGTTTGTTTTGTTTTGTAATATTCTTTATTGTATTCACTCAATAAATAATATTAATTCATACAAATTGTAATATATAACATATTGGAACCAATTACAGAGTACAAAATACAGTAATCTCAATTATATTGAATGAATTAATATTGTTATAACCCCCCCCCCCCCTCTATATTTTGTTCTGTAGTACTAGTATCTCTATTACATATTATAATTTATAACATATTGGAACAAAGTACAGACTACAATCAACTCAGTTATATCGAATGATTAAAGTTTGTTATACCGCCTACCCCCGTTAAAAACAAAACCAACAACAACAAACAGAAAACAAAAAACAGAAAACAAAACAAACAACAACAAAACAAGAAGACGTGGGCAGCTCAAGGCAGTCGAGACCGGTCAATCACACACAGCTGTGAACCGGGCAGGCCCCCCTTTCCTCATCCCTTGCATTTTCTTGCATATTGTCCATGTTTACCTTGAGATGTTCCCATTTTTTATAGTGGAACGTCAACGTATTTCGTTCAGTAGCACTCTTTCTTTCTTCCTGTTTACTTTTGAATATTTTCTCTCTTATTTCTTCAATACTTGGAGGCTTCTTTTTTTCCCTACTAATAAATATCAAATATTTAATTAATAAAACCACGTGATTAATCATTTGCCTATCTTCGGTTATTTCGTCTAATCCAATGTGAACTTCCTTCCAGCTCATATCTTTAAGGATTGGAATATCCAAACTATCACTACATTGATCCCATAATTTTCTCACCATTTCGCATTCAAAAAATATGTGCCTATATGTTTCCTCTTCTTTTCCACAAAATGAGCATTTATCACTTAATATGAATTGAAACCTGTATAAATAAAGATTGACATAAACAATTTTATAAAGCAATTTGAATTGAAATTCTCTTAGTTTATTATCTAAAGTACTAATTCTTGGTCGGACAAAAACCTTTTCAATTTCTTTAACCGACAGATTGTATGATGAATGTAAATTCTGAAAACTGACAGGGACGTCTTGCATTTTTTGTATGCATGCCCTGTACAGATTCTTCGAACAAACCGATTCAAATTGGAATGTTTTCTTTGTGAACATAAATTCTATTTTTAGGTCATGAAATGAAATTTGCCTCTTTGTTAAATCGATTTTCCATTCCTTAGGTATATTACCATAGATTTCTTTAAGCATTGATATTTCCTCTTCCTCTAGTCCCATACATCTGAAATAAGTGTCCGACTTTAACGTTACTTTTCCATCTATAATATGGTACAATCTGTAAGTATTTTTTAAGAAAAGATTTTCATTGAAGTATGTTTTTCCACTATTGTGTATAAACCTATTATTTAAAAAAATTTCATTCCCTTTGTGAGTTGTATCTTTTTTAATAAAATCATTCATATCTAACCAAATGTTTATTAAATCCCGATAGTATTTTGGTAATTGTATATCGATCTTGTTAGGTAAATAGTTACAGTAAAAAATAAAATTTCCTCCGAAAGGTCTCATTAAATATTTGAAATACTTTTTCCATTTAACTCTCTGGTTTCCTGTTACAAGTCTTTTGATCCACATCACCTTTTGTACTTTCACAAAAAGTTGAAAGTTGAGCATTTTTAATCCTCCTTGCTTGTAATCAAAATACATGGTACTTTTTTTAATTTTGTCTTTACCTCGCCATAGAAAATTAAAACAAATCTCATCAATTTCTTTTATAACCCATTCAGGCACTGGAGTGAAATTATTGGATCGCGATGCAAAAATCGATTATTAAATCTTACTTTTATTCTGTAGGTGAGAACTAAACAGATTAAGAACAAAACAAAAACACAGAGAGAGAATGCGTTAGAAGAATCGGTGAGGGTGAAGGACGAGCTGCCGATACGATAACCATTACCAGTAGGCTGCAATGTTAATAGATCAGTATCATCATTAATATCGGTCCTTATCGCATAAAATATTATGACAGTGGACGGAAAAGGAAAAGGGAATGGGTGAAATCAGGCGCGGATCCAGGGGGGGGGGGCCGAGCGGGCCTTGGCCCCCCCCCCCCGCAAAAAAGAAAAAAAAAAAAAAAAAGAGAAGAAAGGAAAAGAAGGGAAAGGGAAAGAGGAGAGAAAGGGAAAGAAAGAAGAGGAAGAGGAAAGAAAAGAAGAGGAAGAAGAAAAGAAAAGGGGGAAGAAGGAGATCGGGGGCCCGAAAGGGCCTTGCCTCCCTGGCTGTTGACCCCCCCCCCCCTCCCCCCATCAAAAAAATACGAGAGAAGGAAGGAAAGGGAAAAAAAAAAGGAAAAGAGGAGATACGGGCGTACTGATAGGGGGGGGGGGGGGTCTTGGGAGAAATCAAATTCAAACGTGGTTTATTTATAATTCCACAACGGTGGATTACAAATAATGCTGAAATGACATCATTTCCGAGATTTTTCCTCACTTTTTAGTAAATTATACGTTTGTATGTGTTTGTTGGAAAGTGACAAATTCCTAAATTTGCAGCCAGGCAAGAAATATGATTCTTGAGATTCCTACATGTCAGGGCCCGAGGTACGGAGGGGATCGGGAGCCTCGAGCTCCCTCCCCCCTCCCCCCCCCCCCCCCCACTTTTTTTGAAAAAGTATATTAAAGGCACACTGTCCTACTTGTAGCTACTTGCTCCCTCTATATAGAAAACTTCCCAAATCGGTGCCTGTTGGTCCCCCATGATCCTCTTTTTCTTATGTTAAATGAGAGCTGAGTTAAAGAGATAGCCACCTGTCACAGTGACCTCGATGGCTCGCTGTGTGGTCTAATCCCTTCTAGCTGCAGTAGTAACGCCTACCTTTAAAGAGAAAAAAAATAGAATGAGAGCAAGAAAGAAAGAATAGTTAACTGCCAATGTTAAAAAATAATGAGGCATCAAAATATGCTCATCTGACCGTGATTAAATGCCTAAAACCCCTAAGCTTCCGGGGGCTCTGCCCCTGGATTCCACCTAGGGCCCACGGCGGGCCCTTAGATG